>NW_024121211.1:14411778-14455751 GCF_016745375.1 Pimephales promelas | reverse complement strand
AAACACAACAGACACAGAGACATATATCAACCTAAACTTTCCCTAGCCTTTGCCTGATCCAGATTGTCATTCTGCTCAGTGAGCCGGGCTTTGTTATGCTTGATCTGATGAGTTTGACCCCTTCTATTGACTTTCCTACTCCGAGAAAGTCGATGTAGTTGTCAAATGGACCTGGAACTGCCATAGTTCCCTTCTGTTGTCCGGGCCAATTTAAACTTTCACTCACTCTGTCCCTACAAAAGTCTGTTGTAATCTAGCTCTTACAGTCAGAGAAGTTCCCCTGACATAAAGGCTATATTCTCTGGGCATATACGTAAATTGGATATTCTTCCTGAAAAGACATTTCCTCCAACAAGTTAGTCATCATATCATGCATTCTTGCTTCTTTATATACCCCTTGATTTTATAACTAATCAAGTGCTCCTTCTCTTACAGTGGGTCCCTTACGACCTTCTTCCAGAGGTCTAGGTCACTGTCTCTGGCCAGTGTTTTATCTAACACCCCACCTTTCACTAACGGATCTGAATCCCTTAGAACCGGTCCCCCGAACACAGCAATCTTTCCCACAAGAAGGCTTTCTCTGTGTTATTGGCTAAGGCCAGCGGATTCACGTCCCATTCCGTCATGATTATGTCCTTGGCTAAACATCCTAAGCTTGTTTCGCTCTTTCTAGTTTGCCAGACACCCTTGAAACTGGTTACCTGTAACCATCGTTTCTTAAGCAGCAGCTTGCATCTCTCACATCTCGCAAGCTCACCTAGGTCATTCAATGTACACTTACATTCTTGACCTCGTAGATTGTGCTTCAATCTACAGTCGGTACAGGTCTAACATCCACCAGTACCTATGGCCAGTTCATACTGCCATACACTTCATAGCTGCCTTTGCGTTCGACAGCTTCCGCATACAGTAACGTCTCCCATCGCACAGGCCCCCATGGACCTATCTGTGCGGAACCATTTGGGCAAAATTGTCAGCTGAGCTCTCAGCCACGCCTGACTTTCCCGTATCTCTCTCGGCCCCTCCCAGAGCAGGCTGCAAACTTCCTGTTTGCTACAGAACACACAGTCAATAGGCTTTTCCCTAACTGACGGAGTTCCCTCCCGACAGTCTTTTTGCCATGTTTTAACTAAGAATGAATCACTAAAATCTTTACACACTACAAATAGGCCTTCCGCTGGACCCTTTATGCCCTGTTGGAAGGATACTTTTGCTGTGATGATTTTATTCATAATCTTATTGACAATCATTTACTCCCCACCAGTTTTTTGATTGACCAAACCCTGTTCGCTTCCCGCCGAACAGTGGTATTGGAGGTTAACTCAACTACCTTATCTTCAGTTCCCGTTTTAGCCCTAAACCTCTTGTCTTTGCGTTTGAGTAAGATGTAAATTGTCTGTCCTACCTTAAACGTTTCTTTGCTTTATATTTATTGGTTCGGGCTTTTGGTTAGGTTTATCAACCCTGTAATTTGGTATAAAGCGTACAGATATTAACTATCGAATCCCATTCGCCTAAGCTTTGATTCTTTACAAAGAATTCTTTCACACTACGAACGGCATGCTCTGCTATGCCAGCCACGCTTAACTGCTTCGACTAAGGTGGATCCATTTTTGTTACAAAATGTTTGTTACCTCACTTCCAGTTAAATTATGCGCGTTGTCCCCACGGACTCTCGCGGGCTTTTCCCGATATTTAATCCCCTCTTTAAGGCTATTATCAACTACCGCGCTGTTCGCCTGTGGACACGGATAAATGGATATGTTTGTTTGAAATTTGGTACAATTGACCACTAACACTAAGAAGTGGACATTCATCTTTTTAGTTTTAGGTAACAATGGTCCGGCGAAATCTGCACCCATTTCTTCAGACTGTTCACTACCACCGCGCTGGTCGCCTGCGGACACGGATAAATCTGCGTAAAATTGGTACAGTTGTCGACTAACACCAAATACACATTCTCATTTTTGTCTTCGGATATAAAGCCCAGCAAAGTCTACACTTATTTCCTCGTGTTCTTTTTCCGTCTTAATGTGTCCAAAATCGTGTTGCACACTGGACATCACCTTGCTGCCATCAGGACACTTTAGTTTAATCTTCTGATAAATTTCCATGCATTTCCATGTGGTCTTTACATTTTATAAATGCAGCCCTAGCTGCTTACAATATTTCGCAACATATGCTGTGGACGGGCGGTTCAGCTTATCGTGCAGCTCTTGGAGCAAGTTCCCCTCACTCTCTTTCGTAATCGCTCTCACGCGCACATACTGATCCACTTCCCTGTTTCCTACAGCTGCCGGAGTTTTCTGGATCGGGTGACTGGAATGGCGCAATGCTCTCGGTTGCACCACCCGGGTACATTCACTTATTATTTTCCACAACTCCGCCTGTGCCAGTGGTTTACCCTTAGCATTATTAAAATTATTCAGTTCCCATGTGGACAGGTTTTTGAACAATGCCCAAATACACGTATTCACTATCGGTGACTAATATGCATTTTTTGCGGTTGTTATTCCTCCTGTGCATGATTGCCTTTGCAACAGCTAACCTCCGCTTCCTGGGCGCTCCTGTCATTTTCTAACCTGCTTTTCTCCTTGTGAATAATTCTTCCTTTCAATTCGACCATAAATCCCTAACAGGTTTCTCCCTTCTCCGAACTACCATCAGTGAAGTAACAAATCTGTTCAGGATCCATCACGGTCTTTTTGCCCCTTTCAGGACTTCTCTCATTTCCAAGCTCAAATTATTTATCCTCGATTATTTTTATCCACTTTGACCAAGTAAACACATACGCGCTTATTCTCATTGATCAAGTTTTTTGCTTCCCTCGCTAAGAGGTCGATCCCTTCCCCTTTAGCAACTATAATAATTAGTTTTTTCTGCCGCCAACGCCTTAATGGCGAGCAGATTCTTAGCAAGTTGTGACTAGAATACCAGCAGGTGACATATTCACATGCTTCTTATGGTTAGCTGGTTTCTCGTGCGAAATGAACATAACCGAAGATTTTTGAATCCCCTTCGTTATATAATATCAATTCCATTTTCTCGGGTCTATTGTCAATCTTAACCCTGAGGTTTTTTTTATCAGGGTTTCTCCTGACAATCCGCCCCGAAGCTCAGGCCATGTCAATTATGTCACCTTTGATATTTTCCAGTCTCTCATCCTAATTAAAGCCATTTTCTGCCATAGATTTATACAGTATTTTTGCTTTAGCACTGTATCCTGGAATTAAATCTCTCACAAAATTTTAATCTGTTAATTTAAGTCTTTTAATCCTTTAACCTCATCAATTTTAATTGTAATCTTCAGGCCCTGCAACTGTCTCAAGCTTGTGATTCGTTCCTTATTAAACTCTTCTAGTTACCCTTATTTCTATGTAGATGGCTCTATTAAGCGGGCACTGTCTCTGTGGCGCAGGGATTCCGCCTAATATTGTGTACTCATATTTCTTGTGTAACTTTCCACAATCATTATTGCTCTTTGCGCAGTTATTCTTTTATTTTTCTAATAACTCTCTCAATTCGTCTTTAGGCAGAGTCTTTTTTACGACTCTATTTATCTCATACTCCGGGCTGACCTTAATCCCTCTGATTCGTTTATCATTATCAAGATTTTTATCGTGCATTTCCTTAACATAAATGCCATCTATAACATTCATTAAATTTGAACTGTCCACTATACAGTGTAATCCTTCCCAGCGGTACCTACCTCTGGATCATGGTTTCATTTCATTGCTTAAACCATACACTCTGTGCTGCCCATCTACATTCACAGCCCCGGGAGGCCATTCGGTTAATGGGGTGACCTCGACGGTGATGGTCGCTTTTCCTGGAGCTTTATCGTCCTATTTGTCAGTATTTCTAGCTGGCTTGTTGGATCTGACTCCTCGAGCTCGCTCTGGTTTCAGTTCCTCTTTTTTGGTTCCGTTTTCCTATCTGTGCTTTTCTCTAGAGTTATTTTTCTGCCCTGGTCTGAAATGCCGTTTAGGTTTCTGATACACAGGATTTTTTGAGGGTTCTTTTCCGCTTGCCTTTATTCATACAGCATTATTTATTCTATTTCTCGCTGGTTTAAAGCTAGCTTTTGGTTTTATCCTGTCCCCCTCTTGCAGTCTACTCCTGCCTGGGTATGATCTCTTCCTTATTTGTTTAGTATTTCTGCCATACCTTACTGCGAATTTGGACATTTCAGGCCAATCAGTTTCTGACCCTCAACGAGCTATTTCTTTACACCCCGGCAATTCTGCGGCCAGCGTTTTCAATGGTGCTAACACTTTGGTTTCAGTCCACCCTTTGTCAGCTTTTTCAGAGCGATAAGCCCACAGTCCTGTGGTTCTTAACACCTCTAACTCCTTTCTTAATTCTGCTTTGTTATCTTTCCCTATCACATGAACGTAATGTGATTCTATAGCTTGTAATTTCAACACTATCCCTGTATAATGTCGAATCCTTTTGCTCTATTAGGCCGGTAGGTGCATTTAGCATTTTTCCTAAATCTGCTACCATTTTCGCCTTTTTCATGATATCTTTTACCCCTTGAAATCACATGTTTTGCAATAACTGGATTGCAGAAACTCTATCGCCCTTGGCTTGTCTCGACGGACCCCGCCTAGGTTTAGAGCTATCATCTTCCCCTTTCTGAATTTGGCTTACTGCCCCTTCTCTGTCTTGCCATGGCTGCCATGAGAGACAAATCTGCTGTTTATTTTATTAGAGAGAGTTTCTTTGGTTTTGTAATTTTCTCTTGGTATCAGAAGTTAAGCAATCGTATTCAGATTGCGAATCAGAGGACTCTCCTCCTAGCTATAGAATTTGTCCTCGTGTTACCCTAACACGAGTTGTCTCGCTATTTTCCCCTGGCAATAATTTTGGGCGAGGGGCTCCACTGTTCAATCTTTGACTTGCTTCTCTGAGCTTTACTTCTATTAGGTGCTGGCTCCCTACATTGCCTTTCTCATTTTTTTTTTATGTCATTAATTGTCGGTTCGTGTTCTTCTTTTTCATTTTCATCTAATAACACGTAACATAATGCCTCTTGCATACAATTTAATTGTTCTGCCAGCATGTCTATTTTCGCCTTGGAACTAGTTCCTGGCATGTCCAAGATTTCATCTGGGGTTGGTCCTACGGCCAGTTTGACTATTTCTTGCTGCACCTCTGTAAGCGATGCCCACTGTGGGTCCTGCGGATCGAACACTAAACCCGGGCAGGTTAGAAATGTTCTACCCCCGAGGTTTTCATGGTCCCTTTGTACCGAGCCACTTCGCCCCTCACACGATTGGCTCTTTGATCGCTTGTAATTAACTTTCTTTCGTTTAGGTAACATTTCATCCTCGCTATAGCCCGTACTCGAACTATCACTTGAATCTTCCTGACCCAGTTTTCCATATTTATCTTTTTTCTCGGTGGAAGTCTGACTCGGCCTAAACGCGGATTTTTTCCTTTCCCATGTTTCTTCTTCCCATTTTGAGGGAGAGAAACCGGTGATAAAGTTCGTATGTTTTACAATTGCCCCTGACTCTGTCGCTGCTTGTGCTTCTGCCCTATCTAGGCGGTTGTAAACGCACTCGGCTGTTTCCTCCCTGTCAGTATGTACTGAGAGGGACGGAGATCCAGCGGAGCCTCTAGCTCTTTGGTCTGGGATCCCGCCTAGTTACCTGTATCTCTTTACCTGGAACTATCGGTAGGGAGACATCATGGTCCCCTACTTCTACAGTGATCTTGTCACTTCGAGTTTGTTCACCGACGGTTTGGACTAATCTTCTTAATCCGTCAACGGTAGGTGTATACAAAGTACACTCAGTAGCTATGAGCTCCTCAGTTTCTTTTAGCCCTGCGTCTTTCAAGCGCTTGCTAAATTTATCTGGTGGGAGTAAAGCAATATGAGTTATCTTGTCCATGACTGTGTGTCTGCCTTTCGAGAGTTCTGGTAATTATCCTTCTTCGAGGTTATATATATTGGGTACTCGTGTGGTCCCTCTGCGCAGTCCTCTGGATCAATTACCCCGTTTAGTGCTTAACCATATAATTTATCTCTCAGGCGTCCCTGAAGATTTTTTACAGTTAATACGAGGAAGCACCCTCTCAGTAACTTCCTCTTTGCACTAAGGAGACACAGTTACTCTCTGTAACCCTCTCCTTCAACTCTGGAGACACTGTTTAGCGGATTTTGATGGTGTTTTAATAATTATTGTTCACTCGGATTCAAATTATTAAATTAATAATAATAGATCCCGGACGAGCCCCCATGTGGTGAGATCTGGTATTACCTCAGCCCTGAAGAGCGCCTGGTATCGAAGTGGCCAGGTGCCTTTTGCTGTCAGGTCAGAATTTCTGGATAAACATTCCTTATAGCTCATTTAACCTATACCAGTGAATCTAGGTGTATCCCTACACTCATGTGAACCAATACATTATTACTAGCAACAACCATCAATGCATTTCATACTCACCCTCCGTGGAGATGCTCCCGTGGAGTCCTGGTGACCTCTTGCTCTCGCAAGGGTAACTTTAATGCCCTTACTATTGCTTATAGAACTGGTATTGTGACCCGAGGCAAAGAACTATTCAACTTTTATCTTTATAAAATGAAAATTTATTTATACAAACGATAATAACACTGGTTACACAATGATTGTTAATAGTAGCAACAAAAGAAAAGGTTACAGATTATAATACCTCAGTTTCTCCCAACTTAACAGGGCAGTCCTGTATAAGTGGTTCAGTCACAAGGTTTCTTCTTAACATACACAGTTCAAGTATCAAATGAATAACTAACCTTGTCTTTCTATGAGCAGGTCAAATTAACATCAGACAGCTAAGCAGTTAAAGCAATATATGTTCCAGCAAGCTGGACTGAAGAATGATTATCTTCAGGGATGCACGCAAAAATCTTCTAGCATGATGCAACAACTAACACTGAGAAAGCAGCCTTATTTATACTGGCTGTGTGACACAATCTCTCAGACCATCTGGGTTTTTCCAACGGATACCCTTGCGACACAATAATCATGCGACTCCTAGTTCCTCTTTTGAGATTCGCTGAGCAGGCACTACGTGTGCATTCTTTCTCCCCTTCCGAGTCTTGGGTTCTCTGGTCCTTCTTGAATGTGTACATGCATATAAATTCATATGTGTTTTTGTAAGTTCATTAAAATCTAAACTCTGCGGTACAGTTTGTATGTATGTCTGACTGTAGAATAAACAAATTTTTTTTTTTTAAATAAATAAATAAAAAATATAAAAAATAAAGCAAGCTCTCTGCACAAAATATGATATCATTGTAATATAAAAATTATACCTAATATATAATGATAGAGTTTACAATGGCTGTATTTTCATGTAATTCATTAAAAGAAGCTACACCACCATTTTGCTCCAACGAAACTGACTTGAACGCACCTCACGTCGTAAACACGACTTCCCACCTCGAACGTACGAACTTCCCAGGAGGACATGAACTCAGCATTATCTCATGCAAGAGTCAAAAAGGTGAAAGTTGACTACAATATAAACTGAGTTAAGTTTTGCACAAATAGGAAGGTAAATATTTGTTCTTTTATTGTTACCTTACTTTTACGCACACACACTACAAAAAGTGCAGTCAAAGAGGCAGAGAGAGCTCCCTCCAGAGGAATTCTGGGGAATTTATAGTCCAGGCCTCTTCTTCTCTGGTCCACCCACAGCTTTTATTTAAGTCCATGACCAACCCTAAAGGAGGAGAAGGAGACAGCAGAAACAATGTAGCTGCATTTCATCTAAAAGGTAACAATATTTATTTCCCCAAAATTACCATTAAAGGGATACTCCACTTTTTTTTGGAAATACGCTCCGTTTTACAACTCCCCTAGAGTTAAACTGTTGAGTTTTACCTTTTTTGAATCCATTCAGCCGATCTCCGGTTCTGCCGGTACCACATTTAGCATAGCTTAGCATACATCATTGAAGTGCACAAGACCATTAGCATTTCTCCCAAAAAAATTACCAAACTTACCAAAGTGTTTCGATATTTTTCCTATTTAAAACTTGACTCTTCGTATCTTTACCTTAAGTAGAATAAATACATACTTTTTACTTTTACTTTTTACTTTACTACATTTTGCAGCAATTATTATACTTTCTACTCCACTACATTTATACAACTTCTGTTACATTTTCATTATATTTTCTGATCAGTTTTTCCCCTGCCAAAACGTAATTTTTTTTTATTTTTATTTTTATTTTTTTTTTATTTATTAACTACCACATGAAATACAAAGAACAGAGCAAACACCAGAGGGGAAAAAGGAAGAAAGAAAAAAAATTGACAATAGTAGGCTACAAATAATGCAAAAGAGGATAATCACCTACATAAAGGAGATACAAACAATGGCACTTTAAAACAATAAAATGTTACACAATTTTAGAATGGGATTTTGAAAAAAGCACAACAAGACAATGTTTTCCTAGCTTTGGACTTCTCAGAAGTAGAAAGCGTTTGGAGGTATTGGTGAAATTCAATAAGAAAGACTTTGAATAATGGCTTATGCTTGGAGAATTTACACTTAATGAATATGAAATTTTGCTAGGAGGAGTAATAGATTTATAAAGTAAGATTCTTTCTCAAAAATTTTCTTCATATTAATAAAACCAAATAAAACATACTTCCAATATAAAGAAAAATTAGGGTATACAAAATTCATAACATACCTACAAAAGCTCTTCCAAAACAGTTTGGTGACTCCCAAAATAAGTGTACAGTAGTTTCATCATGTTCATTACAAAAATCACATCTGACCGTCCGGTTTTTTTTTTTTTTTTTTTTTTTTATTATCGTGAAAACAATACATACAAGAACACAAAACAAAACAGGCATGAATAACAAACTCCAAAGATGATTAAATTAAAGAAAAATAATAAATAAAATAAAATAAGAGGCATTCATAAGATGTCAAATACAGATTCATAATATTTTACAATAGACATAGCTTTTGAGTTTTTTACAATTTTAAGAGACTTCATTAATAGAGTGAGTTCGTTAGAGAAAACCTTGTATAAGGGAGGAGATTTTGACAATCTACATTTATGGATGAAAAACTTGCCATTTAAGATGATAAAATTGACAAAATTCTGAATATTTTTATCATCATTCTCAAAGTAGCAAATAATTTCTTTCACATTCAGAGTTATCATCAAATTAATTTTAACTGAAAAAGTAGAAAAACACTCTTTCCAAAATGATTTCACACTTTGGCACTCAGCAAATAGGTGATTCAAAGACTCCTCACTGTTGTTACAAAAATAACATTCTTTACCAACATCTATAAAATTAGCAAGCCACATATTAGTTGGATATATTTTGTGTAAGATCTTCAAGTGAATTTCTCTTACTTTGTTAGAAATACAGAATTTGTAAGGAAGCAGCCATGCTTTTCTCCAATTAACATCTCCTAAAATGGAATTCCAGTAAAATTTCCCTCTTGGAGTAATTCTCTTTTGTTCGTTAAATACTTGTCTTATATCTTTGTTAGTACATTGTTTATCAAAAATATATTTACCATTTATAAGGTGATCGTAATCTTTATTTTCAACTTTATAATAAGTCATATGGCTGCACATTAAATTAATAAGCCCAGAAGGAACAGCTTTAATTTCTACAGAAAATTCTTTAAATTTCATAGGAAAATTGAATTTGGACAAAAAAGAATTGTAAGAGAGAATTTTTAAAGATGAATCAAATAAATCACTTAAATACACTAAACCATGATCCAACCATTTCTCAAAAAATAAACTCTTTTAACTCTCTTTAGCCTTTAACTGTAATCAATTCGTTGTTCCATATTTTCATTCTGTGAGGAGAAAAATTATGCACAAAGCACAATTTCCAGGCCAGGAGTGCTTGCTCATGAAATTTGGACAGTTTTATATAGGTAATTTAGAAGGTACAAAATTACAAGTTAAAAGAAATTTAAGACCACCAACCTTCTTAAAAATATTATGGGGGATAAATGACCAAATTGAATCAGTATCTATAACACACCTTTTGATCCAATTAATTTTAAAAGTATTATGTCTACATAATCATGTCTACATAATCTAGCATTTCAAAACCTCCTTCAGATTTCTTTCCTACTAATACATTTTTTTTAAGATGGTGGTGTTTATTTTTCCAAAAAAAAAATCAACCAATAATCGATTAATTTCTTTACCAGTAGAATCTTGAACAGATAAAGACAGAGCAGGAAAAACAAATCTGGATAAACCTTCTACTTTTGTTAATAATATTCTGCCTAAAATGGATAACCAATTGTCGAAAATCATTTTTGTTTTTTTAATCTTGTTATTAAAATTGAGTTGCTGTCTAATTATCACATTTTTTGATATATAAATTCCTATTTAACACAATCTTTCACTGGAATTGTTACGAACCGTTGTGGGTCTAGGGTTGGTACCGCAACATTTATATATTGAACATACTGCTGAAAGTGGAGTGTGGTGGACAAACACATGTCAGACTCATTTTGAAGAAAAAAAAATAACTGGAATTTATTTCTATAAGCCGAAGCCACTGAATCCAGTCAAATAATCACAATAATAATAATACGTGCTACATACAATAAATATGTATAAGTACAACACAAGTGATACAACATTGATGAATATAAATGTGTTGGGGAAATTATATGGTGATTTTGTTAACAAAACCCATGGTTTTGGTCTTAAGGGAGGGGGTGTTACAATCCTAGGGGATATGTGTTGGGTTGGGTTGTGTTTTTTCCTTCTCTCTTTCAGGCTGCATGTTTAGGTTCCATGAGTGAGTACCAGCAGGTGTGCCTAATCAACTGACTGAGTGTGTGGCAGCAGGTGTTCCAAATGAATGCTCAGTTCCTGGAGGATAAGAAGGCTTGGTTTGCACACTGAAAGGGCAAGAGAAACGTCCATGAGCAGACCAACCAACCAACCAACCAACCAACCAACCAACCAACCAACCAACCAACCAACCAACCAACCAACCAACCAACCAACCAACCACAACCAACCAACCAACCAACCAACCAACCAACCAACCAACCAACCAACCAACCAACCAACCAACCAACCAACCAACCAACCAACCAACCAACCAACCTGTGAGCAAAGTACTATCAACCAGCCAGACCAACAGAACAGAGACAAATCCAGTCAACCAGTGGGTTGATCATTGAGTTAGATCCTTGTGAGTCCAGAACAATGTCTGGGGCTTAGCCTCCTTGGTGGAGAGAGGACTGCCTAGCTGTTCATATAGGGTTTGATCTGGTTACTGCAGTTATTAAGTCAGGTTATTGTTGTCTTACACTGTTTATTGTCGTCTTACACTGTTTATTGCTATCTCCTTCTGAGAGACTAGTTTTGAAGTGGTTTTTTTATTGTCAGTCTTGTAATAAATACACTTCAGTTTGCATTCTAGTCCGACTTCCTGTCCTCTTTTGCCCTGGTTTATTTTTAAATATTGTTGCACCTCCTTTCCCCTGGACTAGCCATCAGGAGGAACGTAACACCCAGCCATATTTATTTAAACCCGAATACACAGACAAACCAGAAAACACGTCAGCAGCGTCTTACGTCATGAGCGCCACTGTGGACTCGTGAACGTGGATTGACAACAGAACCAGATGAAAATACAATGCTGAATAAAGTTATAGTTTTTGTTATTTTTGGACATAAATAAATAATAAAGTAGGAAGTTTTTTTTTTTTTAAATATAAAACCAAATTTTCCCAATAAGGAGTACTGCTTTGAGGCTTTTCATCCCTCTCAGTGTCTCCAAATATACTCAAAATTCCTCCTCAAAAAACAAATATCGTGGAGGAATTTTGCAAAATTTACATTTGTGCATGTAAAATTTCAACAATTTCATGCCTTTTTATCCTTACTTAACACTCCAAACTTAACAATTTCCCACAACAGTAGCCTTGCAGGTATTCTTTGTTGCAACTAGCTGAACACATCATTCCAGAATGTGTTTACCAAATTGTACTAAAAAAACAAGTGCTCAACCATTTCTATCTCTAATTTGCATAAATTTGTATCCCCAACATGAAATATAATTCATAAAAAATATTTTGCAGGGTGTAGGCTATGATTCAGAATTTTAAATTGCACCTCTTTACATTCAGGATTAACAGGAATGTAACAGTTTGACTCTTTGTTTCCCCATGTTTTCTAGTCTTTTGGTTTAGTCCTGTTCTGTTTTCCCGCCTCTCATCTCTTTCCTTACCAACTGTCATTAGTTCATTTTCATCACCTGTGTCTTGTAATCATCGTCATCTGTATCACCTGGTTTTGGTTCATTAGTGTCTGTATTCAGTTTCCTTCAGTTCAGTATGTCCTCGTCGGTCAATGTCGCATATTACCTTGTGTTGCTCCTATTTGTGTTCTTGTGATTTATGAAGAGTTCAGATGCAAAAGCCTCTAAATGCCATTTGAAATTTTCTTCTTTAATGATGATTTTTATCAAACTTGTATATTTAAGTTCAGTAATTTCACCTAAATTAAATTGTAATGTTTATATTACTGATTTCGTGTTGAATGGTGATCGTCTCGCACCCCCCTGGTGCCTATGAGCCGCTATAACCACCCTTGCAACTTTAGGCCGGCGGCCCGCCGGCCTCAGTGTTAGGAAGTATCGTGAGTTTTTAGGTCTCGCGAGGTAACGAATTGCTTTACGGCACTATACGCGCACACGCATGCGTACACGCCCCCATCCATCCAGGAGCCGGCTAGCTATAAGAAAAAGGTAACGCTAGATATTGAATTCTTCAAGTTTTCGTGATGGCTGATGTAAAAGAAGAAGAAGAAAGCTCGGAAGTGTTTATCAGAGGAACAAAGAAAGAGAAAACGGACCGGCTTTTTCAGAATAGATAGAACTGAAAGAAAGCGAAGCCTGCAAAATCGATGCTGACCTGGCCTTCTTGCTGTTGCACTTGTAAGTATCTTTATAATAAACTGTGTTTAATGTTTTTATTTCTTGTAATTGTGACCTCGGGAGTCGGGATGTTTGCTATTGTCTGTTTTTTTTTTTTTTTATTATGCTCGCTGTCTGTTACCGGCTTACTAGTACGTTAGATCCTGTAACTTAGATGTTAGCATTTTCATTAGCAAACAAACTTGCTTGTTTTCTGTAAGTTAGTGTTTTGTCCGTTCCTCTAGCAGGGTTTATTTGTGTTTCTCAGATCGCCTATAAATCGATATGAAATTCTACAAATCATGCATTAGTTTAGCTTGTCATCAGCCTCAGAATTAGTAACGTGATACTGTGCTGCTGACTTGATATGTAATGCATAAACCGACACGAGAGCTGCTAGCTAATAATGCAACTTTTCATATTTATTTACCCACATTTACACAAACAGAACTATAAGTAAACGAGAAATTGCATTGCAACTTCACACATGCAACTCCATCTGTGCTAGTTTGACCTTGTGTATAAATGATATGTTGATAAAAAGATTGATACATGTTCTTTTTCCTTTAGCTACAAGCGTTGGCAAGTGTCATCAACTCCGAGGCACCCCAGACCACCAGTACTACCGGTCTCAAGCTTCAATAATAAAATAAACAAACTTGTAATAAACAAATTAAACGTGTTTGACTTTCTTTGGTCAATCGTTACGATAGACAACTCGGATCACCAGAAAAATGATAGATATACGTAACATTTATTTTAATAATGCATAAGTAGCTATAGCTGTAGGCTAAACTAAAAATAAATAAATAGCGGAAATATTTCTTATAGTATTGATTTTTAACCATAATGTTACTGATTACGTTTGGTAACACAATAAAAATATACACTATCTCAACATTTGAATAATATTGTTCTGAGAATCATACCTCAGTGGACATGGCTCGGTTTGAAATGTGCTGGGGACAGAGACGCATTCGGAAGGGCATTTTCAAAAGTGCTGGGTACAATAACGCATTCATTCTTTTTTTCTCTTTCGAGTAGGTAATGTTTTGAAAGACGATGTCCTGTAGCTTCCTGATGCACATAAATAAAAATGAGCACAATGTCCGAGAGAGTATATAGAAAATATACGCCCTTGATAGCATATGTGATGGTCCGAGTGACTTTGAGTGACTTTGAACGTGGCATGATTGTTGGTGCCAGAAGGGCTGGTCTGAGTATTTCAGAAACTGCTAATCTACTGGGATTTTCACGCACAACCATCTCTAGGGTTTACAGAGAATGGTCCGAAAAAGAAAAAACATCCAGTGAGCAGCAGTTCTGTGGGCGGAAATGCCTTGTTGATGCCAGAGGTCAGAGGAGAATGGCCAGACTGGTTCGAGCTGATAGAAGGGCAACAGTGACTCAAATAACCACCCGTTACAACCAAGGTGGGCAGAAGAGCATCTCTGAACGCACAGTACGTCGAACTTTGAGGCAGATGGGCTACAGCAGCAGAAGACCACACCGGGTGCCACTCCTTTCAGCTAAGAACAGGAAACTGAGGCTACAATTTGCACAAGCTCATCGAAATTGGACAATAGAAGATTGGAAAAACGTTGCCTGGTCTGATGAGTCTCGATTTCTGCTGCGACATTCGGATGGTAGGGTCAGAATTTCGCGTCTACAACATGAAGCATGGATCCATCCTACCTTGTATCAACGGTTCAGGCTGGTGGTGGTGGTGTCATGGTGTGGGGAATATTTCTTGGCACTCTTTGGCCCCTTGGTACCAATTGAGCATCGTTGCAACGCCACAGCCTACCTGAGTATTGTTGCTGACCATGTCCATCCCTTTATGACCACAATGTACCCAACTTCTGATGGCTACTTTCAGCAGGATAATGCGCCATGTCATAAAGCTGGAATCATCTCAGACTGGTTTCTTGAACATGACAATGAGTTCGCTGTACTCAAATGGCCTCCACAGTCACCAGATCTCAATCCAATAGAGCATCTTTGGGATGTGGTGGAACGGGAGATTCGCATCATGGATGTGCAGCCGACAAATCTGCGGCAACTGTGTGATGCCATCATGTCAATATGGACCAAACTCCCTGAGGAATGCTTCCAGCACCTTGTTGAATCTATGCCACGAAGAATTGAGGCAGTTCTGAAGGCAAAAGGGGGTCCAACCCGTTACTAGCATGGGGTACCTAATAAAGTGGCCGGTGAGTGTATATATACTCCGAAACTGTAGGGGGAGCTCGAGAGAGAAACCTGCGAGAAAACAGCAAAGAAGTTCCCAGTCTTACTGAGCGCTGCTTTAAAAAGGTTGAACAAGTGAGTGTGTGAGTGCTTGTTTCTTTGGTGGATGCTCTCTCTCCTTTCCCCTAATTAAGTGTGTACAGGTGCAGCAGTTGGAGGGCGGGGCTGGTGGTGGACCCGTCTGATGGATAAAAGCTGTGTGGAAGCTGTCGTTCCTCGAGTTCCCTCTCCTGCTTCACAGTGTCGTGGTGTGTGTTCGAAAGAGTTAAATTATACGTGTTATAGCCATCTGGCTGTGTAGTGTTGTTGGTGAAACTTAGTGTAAGCTGCTTGTGTGCAGCAAGGTAATGGTTAAAGGCAAGGTTAGCGGTATAGGAAGGTAAATGTAAACCATTTCTGGGCTAAGACCACTTGAGAGGACAAAGGCCCTTTATTTTTGTTTAACTTTTTTTTCCTGTTTATTGGCTAGTAGGGAGGTAAGAATTGTCAGGGGACCTGTTTTGTTTATTGTTTTGTGGCCAATCACGAAAACCCTCTCATTGTAACCTTTGATCATCTTTACTACAAGAAAAAAAAACACCCCCACATACATGAATAAACCCAGTTTTTCATACTGAATACCTTCTGAGTCGTGAAGTCATTACGGGAGCAGGAGACGGGACTCCGGGCGTTCCTTTTAACAGGACGCTCTCTGCTAGTGCTCGTGGCACGTAACTAATTTAAAGGAGAACTCCGGCGAACAATGAACCTTTGGTCTAATAAAACATCGGTACATAGTCAACCGTTCTCTGAGATTTGTTTTCATGATAATCGATTGTAAAGAGTTTTATCTCTAAAAACTGTTTAGCGTATGCTAGTACTGGGGGCATTGACTAAGTAAAAGAAATCGCTGGTTTATACCACTAACAAGGCTCAAAATAGCCCCACACTAACGCAGTAACATAATGAGGCTCCATACATGCAAAACGAAGCATTGAGAACTTTGTAAGTGTACAGACCGTTTAATAAGAAGATACTTTATGAAGACAGTTCACTTCGCATATACAGGCAGGAGCCATCTTAAAAAATAGTCTCGATAAGTCGATCCCCGAACGACGTGCTGAGTGATCTGAGCTGTATGAAGTTCAGCGAACTTCTGAACTGTATGAACGGCGTTCGGGGATCGACTTATCGAGACTATTTTTTAAGATGACTCCTGTCTGTATACACCAGAGCCATGTATTCAGAGAGTTATGACAGTCCCGTAGACCGCCATTGTAACTCAGGAATGCGGAAGTAACGCGTGTCATGGACCCGCCCATTAGTTCCAACCACTGATAGTTCCAGCATTGAACCCCATTCATTTTCAGTGCTTCCGATGTCCTCTCGCTGGTAAATTAATGAAATTACTGTAATTTTTACTTTTACACACATTAGCCGACCTCTCGTGAATCTAGTCTGTAGTTATATGTTATGTAGCCAGATCTAGTAAATGTTTATTGGAAGATAATAGGTTAATTGCAGCGATAGCTTACGTGACCAACACTTCACTAACGTTGTTAGCTAACTTATGGTTACCTGATGTATATAATATTTTTTTCTAACATCATATAAATATATATATATATATATATACATATATATATATGTATATATATGTATATGAAGAGTTCAGATGCAAAAGCCTCTAAGTGCCATTTGAAATTTTCTTCTAGAATGGTCATTTTTATCAAGCTTGTATATTTAAGTTCAGTGATCTCACTTAAATGGCAATGATAATTACCTATTAATTGTTATTTAAGTGAAATTACTGAACTTAAATAATCAAGTTTGATAAAAATCATCATTAAAGAAGAACATTTCAAATGGCATTTAGAGGCTTTTGCATCTGAACTCTTCATATATATAATATTAGATATACAATATATATATATATATATATATATATAATATTAGATATACATATACACACACAATTGATTTATTTAAATGGTTTAGGGTTATGCATGTGTTTGTGTAATGTATATAGGCATACATAATATATATATATATATATACATGTATTTGTGTGTGTTTTCTGATGAATGGTTTAGTCTATGAATAGGGTAGGATGAAGGGCTACATTAGCCACTGAATTGAATCCCAACAGTTATGGATCATATTTAGGAACAAATATTTTACTCATTAACTCATCATCATCATCATCATATCTTTATTCAGGACATACATATTAAATGGTCCATAGCACTATACAAAATAAAGTACATTCAAAATAGAAAAGATACCCAACAGTTAAAATTTACCGAACATTACTGTAAATATGGTCATTGCTACGTCATGGGAGCAGTCTATATCCCTCCTAAATCATTCATTTGTACATGCACAGCGTAATTATTTATATTTTACGTTGGTTGTCGTGATTGTTATCCTGAACAGGCCGGCCACCGGTCCACGGGTCTTTTTTTCGTGATCACGGTAGGCTAATGGCTGAATCGGAATTTATAAGCAAGATCACGGGAATCAATAACCTACATCCCAGTTGTGCAAAAATAAATATCATGACATGAGACGTCCATCATCAGATGAATGACATGGAAAAGTTAAGTTAGAGCCGCTAAAGCCAGTGCAACTACCAATGCGAACATAAACACAAGCTTTTCCCTCCAAAAATATAGCCTAAAAAACATCTAAGTTGTCACCCTGCCTCTCCAAATGCAACACTGACATTAATCAAATGCAATAAAAGCTTAAAAAGTACTTTGGTGTGCGTTTAATTTTATATTTACCGTTTAATAATGCAATCGCTGCTGTCTGTCCATTGAAGAACATGACAGCCCGCGTCTGTTTTGGAACTATTGGGGCTTCCATGAACCACGTGACAGCCTTGCGGCGACATCAAAGCGTGTCGCAACTCTCTAAATACATGGCTCTGGTATACACGAAGTGAACTGTCTTCATAAAGTATCTTCTTATTAAACGGTCTGTACACTTACAAAGTTCCCAATGCTTCGTTTTGCATGTATGGAGCCTCAGTATATTTCTGTGTTAGTGTGGGGCTATTTTGAGCCTTGTTAGTGGTATAAACTAGCGATTTCTTTTACTTAGTCAATTCCCCCAGTACTAGCTAGTATTATACGCTAAACAGTTTTTAGAGATAAAACTCTTTACATTCGATTATCAAGAAAACAAATCTCAGAGAACGATTGACTAGGCACCGATGTTTTATTAGACCAAAGGTTCATTGTTCGCCGGAGTTCTCCTTTAATCATCGGTAATGGAATATTCGGTAACACTTTACAATAAGGTTCGTTAGTTAACATTAGTTAACTACATTAGTTAATATGAACTAATAATGAATAGCACTTATACAGCATTTGTTAATCTTTGTTAATGTTATTTTCAACATTTACTAATACTTGATTAAAATCTTGTTAACATTAGTTAATGCACCGTGAACGAACATGAACAAACAATGAACAGCTTTATTATCATGAACTAACATTAACAAAGATGAACAAATGCAGTAACAAATGTATTGCTCATGGTTAGTGCATTTTAGTAAATACATTAACTAATGTTAACTAATGAACCTTATTGTAAAGTGTTACCGAATATTCTTGATCAAACCAAAAAGAGGACTTGTAGTTATAATGAAAGACTGTATGTTTAACCATTGACCATTTTGAGTAAAATAGCCATTGACCATTTTGAGTAAAATAGACCACATTTCTGCTACCATAATAAATAATACAGGTGAAAATCCACAACCTAGCCTGATGCCTCTTCTAACCTCGAATCTTGGACATGTACCTTGTCCTTGGGTAAGAGCTACAGAACCGTTTATGTCTTTATAAAGCATTCCAACAATACTAATTACATTTAGGACCAAAACCAAAGTGTTTGTAAGTTTGAAAAATAAAAGAATGCTCCACCATGTCAAAGGCCTTATAGGAATCCAAAATTAAAATGAAACCATCTTCTTCAATTAGAAGACTATATTCAATCAAATCAAAAACTAACCTGATATTATTATGAATTGACCTATCCTTTAATAATCTTGATTGGGTCACACTAATAATTTGTGATATTCCTGTTAAGCCAGTGCTTTAGTAAACAGTTTCTAATCTGTTAGTGTTATGGGGTGTAAATTATCTAATATCCTCATATCTTTTCCTGGCATTGGTATTGTCATGATATGAAGTAAGACGCGGGTCGTGATCTTCATTAAAGGTGCATTTTTATTCAGCTTACAGAATAGCATGAACTGCGCAATCAACTCACTATATCCGCAATTCCCCAACTACGGTAGCCTAACATGGACAAACGCAATCTCACAACATCTCCCCCTTTTAGAAGTTAGCAATGTCAAGATGCACTTACCAAACCCAACATCTGCATTTTGCAATATTAATCAAATCTTAAATTTCCTTAAACAATATAACAAAATAAATGCAACAACCATGTTAACTTTGCTTTTCAAACATTTCTTTTCCCATGCTTAGCAAATAATCTCAGAACGGTGCAGGACATCACAGGGGTAGACTGCCCTCAGTCCTGTAAGGGATTATTCTGCCCTTTTGAACGTCATCAGTCTCGCAGCCTAAGAGGCATTCTTATCTCACGGCCCCTGGAGGTTCTTCTCACAGGAGTAGATGGTGGAAGGGGAGACCCTGAGGAAGGGCCTGCTGGTAACTGGCTCACAGGTGATTCCGGCGGCGCCGTCACATCCGTTGGTGGGGAACCGCTGTCCTGCTGAGACTCTCTTGACTGAGCCTCTTGCTGTTCCGCAGGAGGTTCGGTCTCAGGAACAGTCTGGAGGTGACGTCTGTTCCGACGGGTCACATTCCCATTGGCCATCTCCACTAAGTAGGATCTCGGCTCCTTGGACTTACTGATGACCCTGGCAGGTGTTGTCCATCCCTTCTCCCCATCGAGCTTCACTTTAACAGCCTGACCAGAGTGAAGTTCTGGGAGCGCGCGTGCCGAATGACTGCGGTTGTAGTAGAATCTGTATGAACTTTTCGCTGTGGCGTCCTTCATGTAGACTTGATCCGGGTTGAATGGACGTGGGAGCAATGTCTTTTCTAGGACCGGAACAGTAGTACGAATTTGTCTACCAGTCATGAGCAGTGCTGGACTTTCACCTGTCGCAGCGATTGGTGTAGAGCGATAACCCATAAGGGCCAAACAGGGGTCCGGCTGTTTGAGGATGTACTTGGCAGTCTGAACAGCCCTTTCTGCTGCTCCGTTAGACTGTGGATAGTGTGGGCTGGAGGTGATGTGAGTGAAACCATAACTCCGTTTGAAATCCTGGAACTCTGCCGATGTGAACTGTGTCCCGTTGTCGCTGACCAGTTCTAGCGGGATGCCCCATCTCACAAAAATGTGCTTGAGCTTATTAATAACCTGCTTGCTGGTAATGGTGGTGAGGGAAGCAATCTCAATGTCTCTAGAGAAGTAATCGACGGCGACAAGAAAATTCTTACCCTCTAACTCGAACAGGTCAACAGCTATCCTTTGCCATGGGCCACTGGGCAGGGGAGTGGTTACCAGTGGTTCACGTCTTTGTGTAGGTTTGTGCTCTCTACAAAAGTCACATAATTTCACTTTGTTTGTGATCTGTGCTCCGATCTTTGGCCACCAAACTGTCAATTTGGCTCGCTCCCGACATTTGGTGAGGCCCTGGTGACCTTCGTGCAGTTGGTCCAGGACCCCAGCTCTGAGTACTGCTGGAACTACTATACGGTCATGGTATAGGACCAGGCTGTCCGACTCTGATAAGTGACTTCTGGCTGCATAGTATCCACACAGTGGTGAGCCCGCCGCTATTCTGCGAGGCCACCCCTTTCTGATGAATGTGATCACTTTTTGAAGTTCAGCGTCGCTTTGTGTGACTCTGCGAATCTCCTCGAGCTTAGGTGACTTGATTGGTTTGCTAGCCACCATAGTGTTCACATAAGCCTTTACTTGCGTTTCAGTTTCAGGCACGTAACTGTCTTTCAGTGGATGTCTGGAGAGTGTATCTGCGACTACCAGCTGCTTACCGGGAACATGTTCAGCAGTGACATTGAATCGCATGAGGCGCATAAGCAGTCTCTGACATCGTAGTGGAGTTTTGTCCAGATCGTATGAGTTGATCAATGGCACTAGTGGCTTGTGGTCAGTTTGTAAACGGACAGAGCCCATACCTTGGATGTAGCGGGCGAAACGTTCACAGGCCCAAACGGATGCCAGACACTCCTTTTCGATCTGCGAATACCTCTTCTCCGCATCAGTGAGAGTGCGCGAGGAAAAGGCAACTGGCCGCAGCTCTCCATCGTGGTCTTGCAACAGGGCAGCACCAAGGCCATAGCTGCTGGCATCGGCACTGACCACTGTTGGTTTGTTGGCGTCATAATAACAAAGGGCTGGTGCGGTCATAAGCATTGTTTTTGCTTGATTAAATGCTTGCTCCTGAGGCTCACCCCAAACCCACGCAGTCTCTTTTCTGAGCAGGTTAGTGAGAGGATGCAACACTGTAGACAGGCCTGGCAGGAACTTTCCAACGTAGTTAACCAGTCCGAGCACCTGCCGCAGCTGCTCCACATTGGAGGGGCTGGACATCTGAGCGATAGCCTCCACTTTGCTCTCATCAGGCTTAACACCATCCGCACTAATGATGTGTCCAAAGAACTGCAGTTCAGTCTTCCCAAAGTGACATTTGGCTCTGTTGAGCTTGAGACCGGACGCCTTAACTGTCCGCAACACCGCGTCGAGATGGCGGTCATGCTCCTCTTTTGTGGACCCGTAAACCAGGATATCATCCATCACGACAACAGTCCCTTCTAGCCCTTTGAGCAAGTCTGTCATCAGCCGCTGGAAAATTTCAGGCGCTGATGTAATCCCAAATGGTAGACGTTTGAAGCAAAACCGGCCCATTGGGGTAATGAAAGTTGTCAACCTTTGGCAGCTGGGGTCCAATGGGATTTGCCAGAACCCGCTGGAGGCATCCAGAGTGGAGAAAACCTTGGCTCCTGCTAGCTTAGGTGTTATATCATCCAGTGTGGGCAAAATGTAACGTTCGCGCTTCACACCCTTGTTCAAGCGTTTCAAATCCACACACACTCTGACCTCATCCTTGTTGCGTTTTGGAGCGGGCACCATTGGAGCACACCAGTCCGTCGGCTCTGTAACTTTCTCTATGATCTCGAGGCTTAGCATACGCTTTAGCTCTTTCTCCACCTTTGGAAGGAGCGGAAATGGAATTCTGCGTGGCGCGTTGACACTGTATGGGACTGCTTCGCCAGTCAGCTTGATCTTAACAGGTTCGCAGTTCAGTAGTCCTATTTCCCCGAACACATCACTTGTTAAGTCACTATTGATAGCATTAACTCTTGCTACCAACCCCATACGCTTTGCCACTGCCTTTCCCAACAAGTTACTAACAAACTGTCCTTTTATGACTGTAATCCAGTATTGGTATTTCTGGCCTTTGTATGTAGTGGTGGCAAGGAACTTACCCACGCATCGGACTTTTCCACCAGGGCTGTACACCGTTGGCCTGGACGTGTTCAGTTTTGGTCTTTGGAGTAGTCTGCTGAAAGTCGCTTCAGTCATAACGGTGGTATCAGCACCTGTGTCGATTTTAAAATCCACCGGACTGCCATTTACTAGTAGCTCTACATCCCAGTCAGTATCCAGGTTTGACTCCTCAATGATATTTGGCTTCGATTTTGTGGTTGCTCTCCGGAACAGTTCTCCAATAAAAAATGAATCCTCGTCTGAATCCATAGCAGCCTCTGCTCTGACCTCTTTCAGCATTTTGGATTTACACACAGCCTCAAAATGTCCGATTTTATTGCACTTCCTGCACCTTTTGTTACGGGCTGGACAGCTTTCTTTTTTTTCATGCATCCTATTACATCTCTGACAGTTCAGCTTATTCTCACTGTATTTCTGTCCTTGTCCCTGCCGCGGTTTATCATAGCTCCTCCTTGTGCTATTGTACTGTTTATGTCTCACCTCATTCACTGTAGTTTCCACGCGCTCTGCACTTTGTTGTTTCACTTGTTCACTTTGCCGTGCAAACTGGATGGCTCTCTCCAGAGTCAGGTCCGCCTCCAGCTGGAGTTTTTGTGAAACCTCTTTGTCCATTATCCCAATGACGATCCGGTCCCGGATCTGCTCGTCCTTTCCCGCACCGAATTCGCAGTGCTGCGCGAGCTCGTACAGGCTCCGCACGAAAGCTTCAACTGTCTCACCGGTGTAGCAGTCGATTCTGTTCCCTACCGGAATTCCAGTTCCCCCTGACAGCGCATGCGTAGCAGTTGCAACGAAGCTCAGCTGGATGTACGGAAAGCGAAAAAGGCCTAAAGCATTGGCGCAACATTTAAATGTATTGCTACACTGCAGCATAATAAAATGTCTCTCTAACCCCAATCATATTTCTGTGAATTAATTTAATTAATCTTGCACTTGTTTATTGTTTTTGTATTATGTCTGAATATACTCAGTTGAATTGTGCCCATACAAATTGCCTTTTGATGTCCATGTTGACTTCCAAACTCAATGCTTCATATTATTGTCTTATTATTATTTATAAAGATTGCAAAACGTCAGAGATGACAGGTTTATGATATACAACTTTGTAAACAATATACAAACATATTAACAATAAGTAGGCTACTATGTCACCAAAATACACATGAGAAAAAGAGTTCTTCACATTATTGTCACAAGGGAAACACATTTTCAGGTGACACCTTGTGTTCCCTGTATGAAATAAAAATAATTAAATAAATATGAATAAAACCATATGTTGCTATTACTACCTTAATTTTTGTTTTTCACATGCAAGATATAGACTATGGGTGCAACATAACATTCTAATTATAGCCTGATTAATTCAATTTCAGAGGGCACTAATTAAATGAATAAATTAACAAATGGTGTTCTAAATTGGGGAGATGACCACACAACATTGTCTCCTGAATTTTTTATTCTTGCTGGCACATTCCAACAATGGATCCAAAAATGTATGAGGTAATCATGAAATACAAAACTCAAGGCACATATTCATTTGACATAAAAAAAAATGTAATTTGCAATTTCCAAATTGATGGCAAGTAATTCCAAATGATAATTATTCTATATAGTGGAGAGAGAACTATACAGACAGAAGTGAGGTATAGTGATACATCAAGACTTGTTACAACAAAAAGCCCATACTTTTCCATGGACTATAGTTAAAAAAATAAAAATACTATCCTGCAATTTCAGTTTAAATTAGCCTATTTCTTTCATTTGGCCTATGTAAAGGGGTCATCTAAATTGTTGTTTAGATTTATTTTACTAAAGCTAATAAAGCTATTTCAATGGATGGCCAACTTTACATCTCCTAAAAAATGGAATCAAAACAAGCATTATTTGTTTTATAAAATGAGACATTAAACGCAGTGAAGTGATTGTGGTTCAAATAGTCCTGCGCTAGAGGGTTATCTGTATTTTACAGTCTATAAAACATCACATTGAAAATGAAATTAGTAATACGTTTTAAATTTGAAAAGAAATAACCATGGATTGAATTGACAGATATGAAAACTCAATTAGTGCTACAAGTTTCGGAAAAAAAATTCAATCCTTTTTTAACCTTTTGGCTTCCCGTACATCCAGTTGTGCTTCTTGCTCGTATTCAGTTCTGGTGGTACGCATGGTAACTCGGCAACTACGCATGACTTGTAGTATGATTGCGTAAAGGGAACAGGAATTCCGGGAGGGAACAGAATCGACTGCTACACCGGCCCTTTGGCCGCGCTTATGAAAACAGGCGCGATCGTGGATGACGTTTCTTTTCGGGACAAAGTGTTCATCAAACTTCTGCATCACTAGATTATAGTCATATTCTGGATGTGGCATGGCCTCAGTTGCCGCAGGAAACACAAACGAGCCGTAAATAGGTTCAGCATCTCTCCCCATCGAGTACAAAAGCGAGTTCACCTGCACTTCGCCACTCTCTTTGTCCAGTTTCGATGCGACTCTGAACCGGGAGAATCTCTGCCGCCATGTAAGCCACTCCGCTGGCTGGGAAAAATCAAACGGCTCGGGAGGTCCAAACTTTGCCATCTTGCACTTAATGTCGGCGTGAAGTCCTTAATTCTGACACCATGTCATGATATGAAGTAAGACGCGGGTCGTGATCTTCATTAAAGGTGCATTTTTATTCAGCTTACAGAATAGCATGAACTGCGCAATCAACTCACTATATCCGCAATTCCCCAACTACGGTAGCCTAACATGGACAAACGCAATCTCACAACAGGTATCAAAATGATAATCCCCTGTTTCATTTACATCAGCCTTGAGAGTAATAATCTTGCCTGGGCATTTATTGATGCATATAGCGACCCCTGCAGACTGATTTGAACCATGACAAAACATCATATCATTCCCCCACTATTTTTCTTTTTTCCAAAAGTTAGCATCTGCTGACTCTGAATGTGTTTCTTGTAGAAAAAAAAAAGAAAAGAAAAAAAACAACAATATGAAAATTGGCTTTCTCTTAACAGAGCACCTTTAAACCCTAACAATTTAAAGAAGAAAATGAGATGTCAGATTTTAATGCGAACATGAACAATTAAACAGATGGTACAGATGGTTTACCCCATGGTAAAAGCAAATTCAGGTGTTATCGTGCCTAGATTTTGAATCACATCCTCTCTCATGTGCTCATTTGAGTTCTCATTGAGACCTTCTATGCGAAGACACCATCTTCTTTGTACCTTTCCTCTTCCAACACACAAACTTTAGATCATTCTTGACTTCGATCAGTTTTTCAATTTGCTTTTCCTTCATTTTGATTTTGTCTTTGCATTATCGTAACTCCTGTGCATTTATTTGGACAGACTTGGCAACTCTTGCAATTATAGCACTGTGTTGCTTCATTTGCATGCTTAATTCTTCGTGCTGTACATACCCAGTTCCAAGGGCTTTAATTGCTTTAATTACTTTTTCCCCTTTTGGGGTTTTTTCTCGGTGTGGGTGGATCAGAATCAGCTCCTCTGTCCCTTTTGCTCGAACCTACAGCTATTTCCATTTCATAACAGGGGTCTTCCATTTCTATATCTATACCACAACTTGAGGTATGTATATTAGCATGTGGGGGTGGAATAAAACTTGTCAAATTAAACAAACTTGGATGATCCTCACTGCAGAACACAAAATCCAGTGGGAGGAGTTTCTCCCAACTCCTCCCACCTTATATATATACTTAAAGGAACACTCCGACTTTTTGGGACTTTAGCCTATTCACCTTACCCCCCAGAGTTAGATAAGTCCATACATACCTTTTTCATCTCCGTGCGTGCTATAAGTCTGTTTGACGCACCCACCGCTAGCCTAGCTTAGCACAAAGACTGTGGTTGCAGCTTTCATACTAATCCAAATGAGTGACAAAATAACGCAAACGTTTTCCTATTTACATGTTGTGGTTTGTATAGTCACAGAGTGTGCAAATATCAAGGCCATATGAGAAACAGACATCTTTTGACCGTATAAATACTATATTTTCTGAAGGGGAAGCACTGCTACTTGGGCAGAGTGATAACCATCACCTGAGACGCACCGTGACGAGGAGCAGAGAGTTCTCTTACGAGAGGTTCTCTCGTATTGCGTAAGCTAGCTTACGCTACGGGAAAGATTCATCTTTGCTGAGAAGTTGAAGCCAAAAAATTATTCCATAATTTTGTAATCATTGTCAACGCAGTCTCTTCTGAGGCAGACCATGAGCGGGCTAGCTAGCGGCTCATTGGTTCGCTCAGAGAGAATGCACGAACCTATGGGAGAGCGGCGCTGAGTCCGCGGCCAATGAGCGGACGGCGCTCGCTCACTGCGTCACAGCCCGCCAAAAGGGGCGTGGCTACAGTGTATAAAGGTCGCTCTCCCAGCTCGTTCGTTGATCCCGCTGTCCTGGGAAGAAGCCGCCGTCGTTGAGAAGGCACCGTCTAGCGAGCTCCGGAGTCTGAGGAAGCCGGCCGTCTGCCACCTTCAGCCGCCCAGCAAGCTAGCGCCATCCGACGCGTATCCTTTTTTCCGGTGATGCGGTTATTACGCCGTCAAAGTAGCAGTGCTTCGCCTTCAGAGAATAGTTCCCAGGTTTTATACGGTTAAAAGATGCCTGTGTCTCATTTGACTTTGTTATTTGTACATTATGTGACTATACAAATCACAACATGTAAATAGGAAAACGTTTGCGTTATTTTGCCACTCATTTGGATTAGTATGAAAGCTGCAACCAGTCACATCCAGTCTTTGTGCTAAGCTAGGCTAGCGGTGGGTGCGTCAAACAGACTTATAGCACGCACGGAGATGAAAAAGGTATGTATGCACTTATCTAACTCTGGGGGGTAAGGTGAATAGGCTAAAGTCCCAAAAAGTCGGAGTGTTCCTTTAAACCTACCCATCCCTGCCCCCTGATCCCTAACCCCACCCCTAATCCTACCTATCTCCACCCCCTGATCCCTAACCCGACCCCTAATCCTACCCATCGCCACCTCTAAGATCTGGATCCAACTCCACCCCCTGGATCTTGTGTACTGCAATGAGGTGCTACTGGAATTATGCGAGAGCATAACAACTTGACTACTCAGGCCCCGTCCACACTACTGCGTTTTCGTTCAAAAACTGAGAATTAAAACAAATACCATCTCCGTCCACACCAGTGTTTTATCTGCGTATTAGAAATGATCTCCGTCCACATTAAAATGACTGAAAACGCGGATCACGTGACAATTAACCAACACTGGGCATGCGCGTGCCGGTGTAAACAGTGGTTGGCGAATCAGGGTAGGACACATCATGACTGATAACACCCAATCATATTTTAATCTATTTTAATTTATTTTGATGTATGACTTTGAAAAATGTTCTTTGATTGACAGGGTGATTTTGTTTAGTAATTAGATTTCTATTCAGATTTAGTATGGTGACTTAGCCTGACTTCGTCATACTCATATTCAAGAAAGAATATGAGTCTGAAACTCCTCCATTGGGCTTTGATTATGAGACGTGTCGTAACCGAACCAGGACAAAAAAAATCCCTCTGCACTCAATTGGATAGTCGGTAGACCTACCAACCAATCAGAGCAACGCATAAGTCAACTCCTTAGCATAGCGCAGTTTTCAAATACAGAACGTAGCCTAGCTACTTTATTTATTTTAGAAGTTAAATAACGAGTGTTACTTCTTTTACTTACTTCTCCATGAGTGCCACCAAAGGAGAAACCACAACAACCACAGGCTTTTCATTACGTCCCATCTTCTTAACAACCGTCAGAGCCAGCTGATAAGTTACACTTTTCCCGAATCACGTCTCTGTTTGAACCTAATTTACTTTTGTTTTAAAATGTAATTTATTGAAAATTCAGGAGAAGTGACTTCTCAATTTAAGTTAATTCTTGCATTCACAGGTTAAAATGTTTAATGTTTGTTAGAAATGAACGACTTCCAACAAGTGCCTTTTCCTCCACGTCCTTTTATTGAGTTGTGAACAGACCATACAGAATCAAAATCACCAGCGCTGGGGGAGCCAGAAAAGATAGCTCAACCTCCCCATATGTGACATGCAAATATATATATATATGAAAATATCAAGGGGAGTTATCTGGTCTTATCCAATAGGATTATATATGACCTCATACCATATCATATATACATTGTATAACATTTATATAATAAGTCCGAATATGGTCAATATCCGTTGAAAATACCCTCAGAACCTAGGGATCCTAGAAGACTTCTATATGTAACAAAAGAAAGAAGAAGAGAAAGGGGAGAGGGAGAAACTCTCCAGATGTTTGAACTAACACACATACATTCAGAGGAATGTGCAAGCAAAGCATGAACTCTTCATAGAGCCTTTAGCTACACTCTTTGGCCTAATGGACATAGCTGAGACTAAAAGACTTATATTCCTGACAATGTTTCAATAGCCTATAGCTCCTAGATCCCCCTGGCTTTGTATTATTATTATTTATTTACTGAAAGAGGTTAATCAGAAAATCAGTGAAAGATTAAAAATTAAATTAAAAATGAAAAATCCTTAGAAATTTTAAGCTAACTTTCTATAATTAATAATGTTTTGTTATCGGGTCAATAAAATATTTTATTCCTTTTTTGAAAAAAAGAAAAAGAAAAGACCAACCACGCGGTGGAATCGAACAGTCTACTATCAATTGCGCATGTCTTAACTCGAAATTGGAAGTGGGAGGGTGTTTTTATTGTTTTAGTAATACTAGCACAGTGCCACGGACAGGTATAAGGAACATATTTTTCATTAATATTGTCTTTAAAAATAGTTTGTGACGTGCATCTGTATATTACCGCTTGCCATTTTAGTCTATACAAGCTTTATCGCGATTGATGCACGTCTCGCTGGAAACAGCTTATTTAATGCGACCCTATCTTTAACAGCCTCTGTGCGCAAATCGACTATTTGTGCTCAGTTTAAATTGTAACATGCTTATTTTAAAATGCATTGAGGAGAAAAGGATTTGAGTTCATTTATGCGTGAAAAGTTTTTCGTTAAAGTTAGTTAATCGCAGTTTGCTGTAGTAATGATTCCATGCAACGGCGTTTCGAGGATCAAATTAAAGAGGGATTCGTTTAAGCAATATAACAAATTAGAGCAGAATAAACGGCGATGGACTGGGCCTAAAACTGTGTCTGGTTTAAATCCACTTGCCGATCGTGGCATACAGGTACAAGGCCAAGAGAGCTATCCAGTTCCGGAGGCAGAAGATGTCGTTTCTTCGGAATTAAACGCCCACGAAACGTGCGCTACCGCCGATCCCCAACCACCGTCCTATTTTGACGGGCAAGCGAGCTCCAAACAAGACGCTCATGCTGAACATGACGATTGCCGGGGGCATTATAATCAAGGTACTTTCACATCCAGAGTCAGTGGCTTTTGTAACTGTGGAGGTGGAATGACTAAAGCGCAGGTCACATGTACAAGGAGTCGGTCAGCGTCCGAAAAAGTATTGAAAAAATTGCCCGAACACAAAAAAGAAATTTTCTACCGTTTGCGCTTAGCTTTGTGCTTTGCCAGGAAAAAACATCTAAGTGGCGGGAAGCGCGTGATAGATGTGCCAGCGGGAACGCCATGTCGCACACTGTCATATATAAACAGTAAAGGGTCGGCTGAGTCAGATAATATTTCTATTAAATCCACCGTCTGTGGAGAATCAGTGGATCAAACTCCACCTGCCCAACTAGATGCAAAATACGGAAAGAAAACCGGCAGTCAAGAAAACCAAAAATCTCGTCGGGGAAGGAAACCGAGGAAACTCTTTATTGATAATTTTGGTGGGTCTGATGGACAGGTGAAAACTACCTTCAAGACGGAAGTCCGGAGAGGTCATGCAAGTAAAGCCAGACCCACTATATCTGGACGAACACCAAGTAAGGGTCAAACCATCATTATACATGTCAATAAATATGGAGGTAATTTAGTGAGGAACATGTTAACCAGTTTTTTATCAGACTTCATGTTTTACAGGCAGCAAAGTCTGTTGGGTTAAATGAGTAGGTCACTTAAAAAAAAAAAAAAATTGCCGATAATTTACTCACCCCCATGTCATCCAAGATGTCTTTCTTTCTTCAGTCGAAAAGAAATTAAGGTTTTTGATGAAAACATTCCAGGATTTTTCTCCATATAATGCACTTTAATGGAAACCAAACGGTTCAAGGTCCAAAAGACAGTTTGAGTTCAAACTGTTCAAAGGGCTTTAAACAATTCCAGACGATGAATAAGGGTCTTATCAAGCCAAACAATCGCTCATTTAAAAAAAAAGTTTTATAAGCTCAAATGCTCGCCTTGCTCTGTTCTGTGATGCACGTTCGTGACTCTCCTGTTTTAACTCGTTCATCAAAATTAACTAATCTTTTTCGAGTCAATTTGTTCATTTCGTTCGTTGAATGAACCAAATGACTAAAAAAAAGGTTTGTTCATTTTGATGAACGATTTCGAACAGGAGAGTCACGAACGTCCATCACAGAATAGAGCAAGGCGAGCGTTTGAGCATATAAAATTTAAACTTTTTTTTTTTTTTTTTTTAAATGAGTGATCGTTTCTCTTGATAAGACCCTTATTCATCGTCTGGAATTGTTTAAAGCCCTTTGAACAGTTTGCACTCAAACTGTCTTTTGGACCTTAAACCATTTGGTTCCCATTAAAGTGCATTATCTGGAGAATTTTTTTTTTAAAATGAATTTATTTATTTATTTAATATGGACATAACAATAACATTGGACGAACCAGATGCATTGTTTAAAGTGTAATAGCACATGTGCTAATTTTCAACACCTGTTGAAAACAGGTGTTGAAAAAAGTATTCACAAAAAGTATTCTCGTCGTTTGATAAAGTTTAAATTGAGCCACTGTAGTCACTTGGACTATTTTAACGATGTCTTAATGACTTTTCGATGCCAGCAAGTGTCATTCCCTCAAGAAGCCTATGGACTAGTATGCAGGTGCGATCTTAATATCTTAAATATCTTAATTTGTGTTCCGAAGATGAACTGTTCTTAAGGTCTTACGGGGTTGGAACAACATGGGGTGAGTAAATACTGACAGAATTTTCATTTTTGGGTGAACTAACCCTTTAAACAAAAATGAAAATTCACATAAATTACTCGCCCTCGGGCTGTCCCCGTTGTGTATGAATGTTTCTTTAGATGAACACAAGTGAAGATTTTTTTTAGAAAAATAATCCATCTCTGTAAATCCATAAAATACTAGTTGATAATTACCCAGAAGTCAACACTGCAAAAACCACACAAAGCCATCACAGTAGTAATGCATATGATCCTAGTTTGAGGTGACCAGAAGTCCTGGTTTTCTGGGGACAAGTCCCGGTTTTTGGTGATCCGTTCCTTACTGGACTTGTCCCCTGAATTGTCCCCGGTTTACAGCTTATTCAAAACAACCCACGTAAATACGTTGCATAAAAGCCCAACCCAACATACAGCAGCCTGCTTGGTTATAGGAGCAATCGTGTTGTGCGTCCAACAGATGATGCTGTGAGCGACTGTACTTGCCTACTTGGTCGTGCTCTGCTACTTCATGAAGAACATAACCTAGGCTAGAGCAGAGCACCATAATCATCAAATACCAAAGAAACATAATTATTTCTTTCAGGGTAGTAACATACTAATGTTACTTCTTGTTGATGTAAAGTAATACTGCTTTTATATCAGGGCCTCCACAACAGGGTGCAGGAATTTATTGCACAATTTTAAAGTCTGAAAAGTTCCACTCACAACGCATTAATTTCCACACTAAACAATATGTAATTAAAAAAAAAAAACATCAGGCAAAAATGCAACAATTACACTTGCAACAAATAGCCTACATTTGCAGAATACACAGTTACACACACACACAGAAATTCTGCTAACAATAGGCCTAAGCCTAAAATGCTAAATAACAAGCCCAAATAAGAGTAGTAATAGTAGTAAGGGAGAATAGCAAATGTTTTCGTGTGTCAACTTTTGGGTTACAATCCACTTGTATTATATGGACTATTTTTCAAAACATCTTTGAGTTCATCTAAAGTCATATACATCTTGGACTCCATGAGGGTGAGTAAATGAGTACAGAATTTCCTTTTCTGGGTGGAGAATCCCAAGCATTTTGATTGATATGATTTAATGGAGAAATTTGTCAGCGTTTTGGGAGAAAGCAGTTATAGGGAGGCTCTTTATATTCATATTGCATTTTTACTCTCACCCTTTTCACATTCTTTGTCTCTGATTGCAGATATCAGTACAAAAGTTGAGCTGAGACGAAGACTTAGGTCAGACACGAGGAAAGACCGCAAACGATTGGTGAAAAATTCGTGCTGTGCTTTGTGTGGTGATGTAAAATACACTCCTCCCCCTAGTAAGAATCTGGCCCGTATACTCAATCACAGATCGAGAGCTGGCCGCCCCAGCCCGACTGCGTTGCAGAAAGGTGCCTGTCATAACTCAGAGTCCCATCGGCCCCCGACCACACCGATTTTGCGCTTTGAGAAAAACCTCATGGTGAAACTGTGTGATGTAGCCCGAGTGTTTGACATAGCCTCACGTGATTTCTCATGTGTCTTGCCAGCGGTACTAAGACAAAAGAGGAAACGCAAAAGAGTGAGGTGCTCAATGAAAGAATTCAGTTTTCTCTTGCAACCTCCTCTTCATGGCATCAGCAAGCAAAGAAGTAAGATTGCTAACCAATCCTGGGAAGTTTCCACTCCAACCCATAGCTGTGCTTCTTTCTCATCAGGTGATCCTCCATCTGGAGCTACAGGCAGCACATACATTTCAGACACAGCAGAGACTCCAGATGGATCTGTAAAGAAATGGGATGCTTGCCTTGTAAGGAATCCAGACTGCGAGAGGATGAGACAGACCGACATTGAAGGAACTGCCTCAGTACTCCCACGTTGTGAAGACAGCAGTCCTGTTGTGCGTTTCTGTGAGAAAGACAAGGCCTGTCCAATGAATAACATCTCTGAAAGTCCTTCCAGCCCAGTGCGTCGTGTACCACCTTTAATACTCAGACGAGTTACTGTCAATGGTTTTGTTTTCAGACATGACAATGAGAACAGAGGTCTTTCACTGGATGAAGAGGAGGAGGACAGAAGAAATGAAGATTCTGATTGTGAAGTGAACTCACCTGAGAGTTTCTCCTGCCAGCGAACGCAAGCCTACATATTTTTCCCCCAATCATCATGCGCTCGCACATGCAAAATCTGGCCCTTTCCTAGAATGGGCCCTCCTAATGAAATCAGACCATCGCATCTAACTGGACCCCGGTGGATTGTGACCACTCCATTTCCTGCCACCGTTCAGACTTCTCACGGTGTAGCACCTGAATGCTTATCAGATAAGGATGTTCAAAACAAACTTTCCAAACCCACAAAGCAAAGCAAGAGCAGTCATGATGAAAGAGGAGCACTGGAGGGCCAACTACTTTCTTCTGCACCAGGTGAGAAGCCACCTATTGACATGTTAGCTGTGTTGGAAAAGACTTCAAAAAATCCAGCACAAAGTCTTTACAGTCCCAGAGGTACAATGACTCAAGATATTTTTCATATTTCGAAACTTGCAGAACACACCACTTACTGTGCATTTGGTGAAAAACCACCCACTTGCACACCAGAAAGGGCTTGGAAATGTCTAGTAGACAGTCCAAGAGTCGTATTCTCTCATGTTTCCAAACCAGCAGAGCTTGAGTCAAACCAAAGTCTGAAGAAAGCTTTTGAGGATGTTCTTGAGTACTCTGCACCTGTAATGACTGAACAGGGTAACAACTACAAACTTAATGGTCTTGACTATGCAGCATCATTAGAAGGGAACGGTATTTTAAAAAAACATTCCCTTCTCAAGAAGTCTAATAAGGAAATGCTTTCAAGTGGGTCCAACAATCAGTCTGATGTTCCTGTCATCAGGGAAGAAGATACAAAATTGCGCAAAGATTCGTTAAATCCCAAAGCTGTTAGTCGTGATGGGGTCGAAAATTGTGGTAGACGAGTTCTCTATAACCCAGGGTCACTCTCGCAAATATGTCTTAAAGTAAAAATGCTAAAAGCTCAGCATTCTTCTTTAGTGACAACCACCTCCTCGGTGGAGCAGGAGACCAAAAGTGTTACTCCAAATTCAGTTGGGCATACACCCGACAGCAACCCTGACTTTTCAGGAGAAGGGAAAAGAACGCAAGTATTTGACACCTCCTCAATCACAGACTCCTCCTCTGAAGATGAAAACAAGAATTTCACTAGTCTGTCTTCAGAAGAGGAGTCATTGAAACGTCATGCAGCTGAGAGCTTGTTGTCTGATGATGATGGGACATGTCAGATTAAAGATAAAGAACAAGGCTCCACCCTTCCACCATTTCCGGTGATTGCAGACAGCTTCCTGGATGTTTCTCGAGCATATGAAGAAGATGTCCTTATACTGGATGTGATACAGGATGATCCAGAGTTGTTCGGGGCTGTGGTCACTGAAACTGTGAGTAACAAAGATGCGTCTACACAGGAGAATGAAAATGAAAAAACACAGCAAAAATCAGAGTCGAAACTTCAAACTGGAAATCCCTGCAAGATTGTCTGGGATCTAAACTCAGATCGGTAATTCATTTAAGAATTAATAAACAATGATGGATCTTTTTAAATGTCTTTTTAAAAGTCTTACTACTGGAAGATTGCTGTTTGTATTTAATTGAATTTATTCTTTCTTGGTGATGCATTTAACTTAAGACTTTTTTTTGACTGAATATGGTTCGGTTTCTTAATCTATCATTTGTTTTAAAGCACCAGCGAACCTCACCCAACTGCTGTAGACGCCAAGATGGAAGATTTGAAAGATGGTGGTACTATAATGGGTATGTGACCTTTGAATTGTTTGACATAAATATTTTAAGCATAAATGTCAAAATTAATTTGAGTTTTAAGTTTATTTTTTGTTTCCTAATTAGTTTAATTAAATGGATAGTTCACCCAAAAATGACTTGTCATTTAACCCACCCTTGTCAAAAGTTGTTAAGCTTGTATGAATTTCTTTCTTCTGCTGAACACAAAAGAGAATATTTTGAATAATAATTAAATAAATAGAAACAATTCTATGAAAGTTAATGGGCCTGTTTGGTTGCCAATATTCTTCAAAATATATTCCTTAGTAATAATATAACAAAATATATTCTATTTCTACCCTGAAGAAGGCTGTTTGTGCCATTATGCGTGGTTTGTATAGCCCCCCCCCCCCCATGTCTTCCATCATGAAATAGCCAGTCTAATAAAGCATTTTTAGGGCCCAAGCCCTGAAAGGGCGAAGGCCCTATTGTTTTCCTTGGGATTATTATTCTTCTTCAGTATTATTATTATTTTGCTACCTTTTGGGCACTTTTGGGGCCCTTAACGTGCTCGAAAACTCTTGAAACTTTGCACACGGGTCAGAACCCGCGGCCATCAGAGCCGGGCTGAAACTGGTACCCGGGCGTGGTAGGGCGGCTCGTCAGCGCCCCCTGGAACGGGGTCCGAACACTTGGTCCATAACTCAAACACGCTTGTATGTAATAATATGAAACTCGGTACACATGTTGATCTCATCGTTTCATCTATACCTCACACTCTTACTTTTTACCCCAGCCCAACAGGAAGTCGGCTATTGAGGTTTGTTTGTAAAACGCTCGCAATGGAATGTCATATACTCCTCCTAGAGCTTTGATCCAAATTCGACGAAACTCGGTCAGCGTGAAGTCAAGACATTGAGGATGAAAGTTTGCGAGGGGATTTTTTATATCTCGAACGGTTTGTCCGTGGCGAGGAAACGAAATCATGGCGAGAAACGTGAAACAGGAAGTGTGTTATAACTTCAGCATACATTAACTGATCTTGATGAAACTTCAGCAGTGTGTTCGCTGTAAGAGGACGATCACATGGATGTGACTATTGTGAGTCAAAGTTATAGCGCCACCAACTGGCAGCAGGAAGTGTGTCACTTTCAAAATGCTTTGATATCACCCTTTTATTTTTACCCGATTTGCTTCAAACTTCATCTGTATAATGTAAACATAGGGCAGATGTAGACCTGTGAATGGATTCTTGATATCTTTGAAACTTTTGCCGTGGCAACGCATCAAACTTTACCATTCTTTTAGGATGCTTTTGAGACTCTTAGCATGCTTTAAATTGCATGAAACTCGACAGACACATCACATTTATTAGCCAGTAGACATGTGCAAAGTTTCAGAAACGGGCGTGGTGAGGGCTCAGTAGCGCCACCTTTTGACAAAAGTGGGGTTGTTAGTTTTATCTACAGTTACAAAAATCGGTATGTATATTGTACTCCTCGAGCCGGACAACTTTCTAATTGACACTCATTAGCTAGGACCCACAGAAAGTCAGATATGTTTGTTTGAATGTAGAGAAAATCTCAGAATTTTGCCAGTGTCTCAGTGTCCCTCTGTGTGAGTGAGAGGAGGGGCGCCTGTCAGGTTAATTTTAACCCTTTATTTGCTGTGTGCGACTTCTCTGGCATTTTCGGGGGCCTTAACATCCTCGAAAACTCTTGAAACTTTGCACACGGGTCAGAACCCATGGCAATCAGGGCCGGGCTGAAGCTGGTAACCGGGCGTGGCAGGGCGGCTCGACAGCGCCCCCTGGACTGGGATTCAAAAATTTGTCCATAAATCAAACACACTTGCATGAATTAATATGAAACTCGGTACAATTATAGATCACATCAGGCCAAACAACTTTCGTGCTCTAAGTTTTATTACAGTTCAAATGGAAGTTATTTATGAATTATGAATTATGGGTTGTTTGAATAATTGTCCTAGGACAAATACATCAAATTACAACGCATGTGTTTACCAATCACAACCAAACTCGGTGTGCATGAAGTCAAGACATTGAGGATGCTCAATTCCGGACGGATTTTTGATATCTCGAACGGTCTGGCCGTGGCGAGGAAATGAATTTTATGACTAAAAAAGGACACATAAAGTGTGTTATAACTTTGCTCATTTTACCTACAGTTACAAAACTTGCCACGTATATTGTTCTCGTCAAGCCGATCAACTTTCCAATTTAAAGTCATTCGCTCTGAGCAACAGAAAGTCAGATATTGTAGTTTGAATGGATTTAATTCCCCTGCGATTCTCTCTCTCTCTCTCTCTCTCTCTCTCTCTCTGTGTGTGTGTGTGGGTGTGTGTGTCTGTGTGGGGAGGGGAGGGCTGTTGTCTGTGTTTATGTGTGTGTGTGTGGCTGGCTGTGATTTTTCCTACAAGTCCTTGTCTCTAAGTCCTTGTCTTTTTGCATAACAATTTTGCATAACAATATTTTTAAATGACAAAATAGGCATATAACCCCCATCTTTTAAATGTATAGATTGCTTTAAATAAAAGTAAGATTGTATTTGTAATTGAAGTTGAATGAATTTAAAATTCATGTGCTATATTTCAATATATTTGTTTTCCTTAAGATTTTAAAACACTAACTTCATTCTTATCTGAATTACAAATATTTGTTTCTGTATAAAATAATACTCTGACTAAAAACACATTTGATGTTTTTTTTTGGTATTTTTATTTACATGTATTTATGTGTGTGTGTGTGTGTGTGTGTGTGTATAAAGTGCAGGGTTTTTTTTAGATAAAGTAGAATTTCTATAACTATGTGTTGAACTAATAAATCACTCTTGTGTGTGTTAAACACAATCTACTTAATACAGACAACTTCATTATAAAGATAAATAACAAATCCAAAAAATATATGATTATAATCTATGACAAAAAAAGCCATTACAAACTATATTATTGGAAAATACACATTGCTCTTTGTATTGTTGTAAAATATTCATGAAAAACAAGATAACAAAAATCAAAAAGATAAATTATTTTAGATATAGCCATGTTTTAAATGTATAGCAGAGATGTTAATTGAGGCAGCAACATACAAACTTTCTAGAACAACATGGACCTGGATAGCTGGTTTTTATGGAGGACAGTGAAGAGGAAGAGGGTGCAAATCAAACAGCTCATTCTCAGACTACACAGCAAACAGCTTAAGTTTTTAGTGCTTTGTTTGAGGTTTTTAGTGCTCTGTCCTATCTATTATCAACATATAATAGATGGAACAGAACAAGAAAGGCAATTAATAATCTGTCATTGCGTCACTGCATTATGATATGAAAGGCTCAGTACAGTGTGGCACAAAACGCTTATGCGCATCCCGAGTGGAGAATGATGCGCTTAAAGCCACATGGAGTTACAGCGCACAGCGCATCGAGTCCGCATTGATGCAAGCTCTACAATACACTTCTTTTTGATAGTCAAAGCGGGGGTTACGTTTTTACACGTCGTACAGAATAACCCTAAAGGCACCAAGGTGGCGGTGCCACCGGCTTTATATTAAATATAAATATAGCTGTGAGCAGCGATAAAGGGCCAAAGCCGGCGGTACCACCATCCCGGTGCCTTTGGGTAACTAAAGGCATCGGGGTTGCGGTGCCACCGGCTTGGGCCCGCAATCGCTGCTCGCAGCTATATTTTATAATTTTTTTTAAAGAAGAGTGCCTTGGATATTCTTTAGTGTTCGGCAGAAGAAACAAATTCATACATGTTTCGGATAACATAAGATTGAGTAAATGATGACAGATTTTTTTCCCTTTAGGTGTGTGAAGGTCTCAATTTCTTTTAGTTGTTGATCAAATATTAGAGCTTTTTCTTATCTTATTTTTATAAGAAAGTGACTCATTTTCTGTTTTTCACCTACAGTAAAGGAGACACAGAGTTACTTAGCTCAGCCTCCCCAGTGTATGAATACTTTAAAGTCAGAGGTCAGTTTGCATTGCTCCAAAACACTTGCACATTATATTGTGATGATTTTATTATAAAGTGTGCCGTTATGCTAATTGTGTGGCTTCTCCTCAAGCAAAAGGGACACTAGTTTTGGGGGGAAACCTGCTTCTTATCCTTTCAATTCTGTTTGTTGCTGCTAGTGGACCAAAAATGAAACTTTTAACACTTATTTGATGTTTGGTTCTGAACATAAATTGTGATGAACAGAGGGTTAATGTTTTGTGTCCTCATCTTACAGCATGCCACAGACTGCAATAACCAAGAGATGAGAGAAACAAACAATCTGTCTGCTATTACAGTAAAAAACACAAGAGCAACAAGTCTTGTAATGAACACATGCGGTAATGGTAGGTCAAACTCAACGTCAACCTAAGATCTGAGAGTAATCTGCCCGAAATGTTCAAGTTTGCTTATGAATATATGTATTGTGTCGAAAATATACGGTCAAATTAAGCAATCTAACCATAAATGTCACATGTATCATGTTTTATGCCCAAGGGGTTGAAGTGACTGCAAAAGAGACTTCTGCTTTGAGGAATGTAAACAGCAGTGTGAGTATACTCAATCTTTGACACGTATAGATAAGAGCACACAAAATGTTAGTGTTATATGTATTTTACCATTACCTTTCTATTTTATTTATATTTTTATGCATTATCCACATGTTGCACATTTTGTACCAAACTTCTCTCTGTCTTCAGTATTGTTGGTACCACTTTAGTGAATATAGCACCTGCCTGCGAAGTGTCTGTTGGTTCCTGCACACACCAAGAGATGGAGACGAAAAGGTCTGTGTTGTAATATAATTCTGGTTCAGTGTTTTTTGACATGAATGATTGTTTGAGAATCATCTGAGTTTGTGTTTATGGTTTGCATTGTTTTGTTTCAGTTCTGCATGGATATAGTGAAGAAGTTCTGTCATGTTGGTAAACGTGGTCTTATTCTACGAGCAGGTAACAGAACTTAACTTATTAAAGAAATGGAGGGTGTGCATTGATGACATTTTACCAACGGGACAAGCCCCCTCAGCCAGACTGTGTGGCAAAACATCCTGCAACACGACTGGCTTTAATAGGGCTTTACTGCAAAAACAGAAGTTAAAGGGATAGTTCACCCAAAAATGAAAATTCTTTCATCATTTACTCACCCTCAAGTTGTTCCAAACCTCTATGGGTTTATTTGTTCTGCTGAACACAAAGGAAGATATTTGGAAGAATGTTTTAAAGTGGGGGTTGACTGGGATTTCACTTTTTTGATTTTAAATAGTGTGTAATGTTGCTGTTGGTGCATGAAGAGTATCTGTAAAGTTGCAGCGATGAAAGTTCAGTGTAAGCAGAGATATTGTCTTTTAAAAATCAGGAAGTATAATAGCCTACAAAAACGACTCGATTGGGACTACAGCTGGGTTTTAGACATCACTAACCCATACATTTGCATCAACCCTTCCTCCGGAATATGCACAAAAGGGCATGCGCATATTTAAGCGGCTCGTCGAGTGTTTGATCTTCTGTGTTCAAGCTTACCATGGACGCTGTTCTTTGTCAACAATGGATACACTTTATGTTTGTTAGCTGTCAGGTCTTCTGTGTTTGAGATTCCCACGGATGCTGTACTTCGTCAACAATGGATACAATTTATGTTTGATTATGTTCCTGAAAGTGACGACCGTAATTTAGCTCTCTGTGCTGCGCATTTTACGGAAGACAGCTTCCAGAATCTAATTCAACACCGGATTCAACAAGAAACTGTTACAAAAACATGAAGCAGTTCCAACTTTGAAACGAGAGACAGCAGTTGTTGGGCCACAACCTGTAAGTAGGCGAAGACTTCATCATTTTAAATGTATTTGCATGTTTAATTCCAGACGTAGCCTTGTGTTGTACTTTTTTCAAATGCCAGCGCTGGCTTTATAGCCACTATAGGCTACTAGTTATGCTATTTTGTGTCTACGACAAACGCGTACAAAGATTATGAACCTGAATTTTGTATAAGTACTAATGTTTTAAACATATTTTTCATGTATATATGCTTTATGACGTTATTTTCGATTTGATCAAGAACGTAAACTAATGTATAACGTTAGTAGCCAGTCAATTGCTATTGTTGCTGGTCAGATGCTATTGTGTAAAACAAACGTGTATAAAGTTAAAAAAATGTAGCAAATTATCATTTAGAAATCAAAAGTTTAGTAAGAGCAGTGTGTGGTGAGGTTCTGCTTGAATCTCTTTGTCGCCGTTTTCTCGGTCTGATTCTGCCTCAAACTGATAACAGTATTGACCATAGTATCGTCACCTTTATTTACATGGTTGGACCTTTGGCATGCATGTTTCACCCGTAAAGGTAATGGGCGTAGACCTTCCGGACAACGTGAGCGACAGTTTAGCCAATCACAACACACCGGCCCAAACTAACCAATCTGAGCCCACTGTGTGTTTCTGAGGGAGTGTTTTCATAGAATCGGGAAGTGAACCGCTCGTTCATGGGACAGAGGAGAGCGCGGCTTACAATAAAAGTGAAATTTATGAAAAATAAGACTTTAAAAAAGAAAAACCACGAATACATGATATATTGCACCCCATAAACACAATCATGCAAAGAAAAAAAGCAGTCAACCCCCCCTTTAATCAAACAGATCTCAGTCCCCATTGACTTCCACAGTAGGAAAAAATACATACTATGATAGTCAATGGGGATTGAGATTAGGGCTGAACGATTATGGAAAATAATCAAATTGTGATTTTTTTTTTTTTAACCAATATTGCGATTGCGATTTAATATGAGATTTTAAAAAAAAGTTCTTTACCTTCTGTATTAGTCGACAAAGACAAGCAATAAATCATTGTAGAGTAGGGATGGGAATCTTTAGGCAGCTCATGATCCGATCTACTTTTTTTTATTAATTAATCTTAATAACACATAAAATATGTATTTAATTACATGTGTAAAAACACATTCTTTGAAAAATAATTATTAAAAAAAAAACATTTACTTAAACCAATGTTAAGAATTTTAAATAGGCTTTATAAAATAATATATCTTCAAAATATAAAAGCTAGTAAATAAAGAGAAACAAAAAAAAAGCATTACAAGCAATAAAGAAAGAGTGGTCTCAGTATTTAAAAGTAGGCTGTCTGAATGGTTATCATTCAAGAGCTGGAGTGATTTTCCCCCTCAGTTTAGATATAAGCTGCATTCACACTAATGCACATATCTCTTGAAATTGTAAATGTGCTTTGTCCTGTTGGTTTAAGAACTGACCGTGTTTACATTAATTTCGCGTCATAAAAGCATTTTGACATGCAAGTTTATGCACATTTAACCAATGAGTCGGTCACGGCCGCATGCACGAGCGCTCTTCACAAAGCGCGCGTTAGTATTTTAAAATGAAAGCAGCCTTCTCAGTGATTTTCATAGTTATAATGTATAAGCCAACTACTGCATTCCAAAAGACATAAATAATGCCTTTGTGAAGCATTTGTAAGGAAAATTCCCGCGGGAGAGAACGCGCACTGCTATAACATCAAGCAAAGCGGCAAAACCTGTGCAATATGAAGCCCGCGAATGTCCTTGTAATTCGGTTCAACCACGAACTTTATGAATCGAGCGGTGTCGTGTGTGTGTGTGTGTGTGTGAGAGAGAGAGAGAATAGAACCAAGCAGAAAACGGTTCGTTTCTGAAGCACGCGCAGCGTCATCACGCATCTGTGTAAATTAAGCTCAGACTCGATTCTGAAATTCTCTGAATCGATCCAGGATTGTTGGGGAGAGAATAAATAACACAATATCACATACATTAAATAAACTGTTCTTTTCTGAACGCCAGACCGCGTAGCGTGGCAAGTTGATGCTTGATCTTACAGACTGCTCCCGCGTGTCACGTGACCAGTGTAATCGCAGCTCTTGCGATTACAAAATCGTGTTTCATCATAACGCGATTTTATCGCAAATGCAATTAATCGTTCAGCCCTAATTGAGATCTGTTTGATTGTAGTAACACCAGTGTAAAAATGTTGGCTAGTAGAAGCTGATTTTGCCAGTTGATAACAGACCCACTACAGAGCGTCCGGTGAGAGACTTTTATCAGAGATGATCGGGTATTCGGGAATAACCCATTTATTGTCACCACAACTCAGTACACTGAACAACTTCAACTTTGCGTGTGTGTGTGGTTTTCTATTGATAAAGATATAAGAAAAAATAGATAAGTACAAATAACAATAACAAATAATACTAGTAGAAAATAAACATATAATATAGTAAACAGTAATCTCCGTAATCTCTAAATTGCTATGATTAATACAGTACAATAGGCACAAATGTGCCATTATATGAAAAAGTACACCAATAGAAGTTACGAATACAGAGCGGTTGTAATTCGACACCTTTGCGCACTGAGGAAAGAAAAAGGAGCTGCTCTGTAGCACATTAGTGCGCATGCGCCCAAAGAGTG
>NW_024121211.1:14312935-14411278 GCF_016745375.1 Pimephales promelas | reverse complement strand
TGGGAGAAGGATTTGGAGATGGATCTTGATATCTGGTTAGATGCATTTGAATCTGTTAAGAAACTGTTTATGTGTAATAGACTTAGAGAGAGTCAGTAGTACAGGATATTACACAGATTGCAGCGCACTCCTCATTTTCTAAACAAGATCAACCCTCAAGTTTCTCCCTTCTGTAGGAAATGTAAGAAAGAAGTAGGGACCTACTATCATTGTATTTGGCAGTGTCCCTTAATACTCAGGTATTGGAAGAATATTTCTCAGGAGCTAAGTTCAATTTTTCACAAAACGGTTAAATCAGAACCAGTCTTGCTCCTTCTGAATCTACATCTAGAGCAGCTCTCTCTATCTGCAGGGCAACAGTTGTTAATGGGTAAACTCCTATGTCACAGGTCGGGATGGCCCCCCCTGTTACAGACCACCCCTATGGGCGTACCACCTCGAGGAGTTACCCAGAAACACCACGACCACAAACAAGGTATCAAATGTAAAAATATTTTATTGAATTAAAATTTCATAAACTAAAACTGGATGTTTCTTCTTCTTGGCTGCTAGGGGTAAGTATAGATCGGAAAATCAGAAATCAGAAATTTGTAATTTGTCAGTTATAAAATCAAATAAATCTGAAATTCGTGAACTATGTTTGGGTGGAAAGCGGTCAATAGAATCGTCTGGAGCATCGTTGAAATCACCACCAATAATTACATATCCATCCTTATACTTCTTCTTTAAACCTGTTATCACAAATCTTCTTAAACATTTCTAAATTGTGAACTCGAGTATTAAAACCATAGACATTGCAAATTATTAAAGTGGAATTGTCCAGTTTCACAGTCAGTATAATCCATCTTCCAATATCTGAGCGAAAAGACTCCAAAACATTGCCTTTGAACTTGTTAAAGAAAATTGCGACACCTGCTGAGTGATTGGATCCATGACTAAAAATGGCATAATCTCCCCATTGGGTTTTCCAAAAATTCGAATCAGAATCGCAAGAATGAGTCCCTTTAAAAAAAAAAAAGTATTTGAGCTTCTGTATGTCTTCCAAAAAGAAATATAGCTTTTCTTTTAACTGCATCACGAATGCCTCGAACATTTAAGGAAATTAATTTGAACTTACCGAACTTGTAATCAGCCGTTACAAAAAAATTAACCAGTATAGAAAAAAAAAGTACCTTTGGAGAAAGTGAAAACTGAGAAAGCACGAAACATTGCATCAAGCATAACAGTTGCGTTGACCCCGATTTGTAACCATAACTGTTGACAAGCACCATCCACTCAGGTAATGTCAGGAACACTGTCTGATGCGCACCCCTTCAATATAAGCAAATCCTCCACGAAAGCCGGCCTTCTACCCTCTTCTCTCGCCCGTTTCACCGGTGGCCATGCTTTTTTCCTTGCGGCTCGTTCTTCCGAAGACAGATCTTCTTTGAAGTAAAGCCTGTTTTCCTTCAGATAGTGGTTTTTTTTGGCATCTCTCCACACTGTATCTCGATAAAGACGCATGGCATGGCGAACTGAATAATTATCACTCTGGGGCGACCATCACCTCTTCCCTGTCCCAGTCTATGAACCGAATCCACGACATCTGGAAGTTTGTGCGCAATCTTCGGAGACATTTGGAGAGGATCTTAATAACAATATCTCGTGTGTTACTCTCCTTTCCCGGATTAACCCGTAAATCCTGAGATTCCTTCAGTTGCTTATTCTCTTGCTGCAAGGTAGCAACATTTTTTTCGAGTTTCTGAATCTTCTCTTTGTGTGAAACGCTCTCGCGTAACAGATCACTTACAGTATCAGAAAGAGCGGTAATAGAAGAAGCTGTACTTTCCAGAACCTTCTCCAAGGACTCAACTCTCTGAAATGTGCCATCACACTTCGATGTAAGTTCCGCGATAGCATCAATGAGTGAATCAATTTTCTCATCAATGTTCACCTTTAATTTCCCCCTTTTTCTCCCCTTTTTTTCCTGGTGGACTTTTATTCGGAGTGCATGGAAAAGATGTCGCCAAGGCCAATTCTACTTCTGTGTCCATCTCGTCGACACTTTTGCATTTGTCAGTCGCCATGTCTGTATCAACCTGAGTCTTCTCTCTATTTCTTTTCTTACCCATATGGGCCTGACAAACCACACAGTAGAACGAGAACAATTACACTAATGATCAATCAAATTTATCGGGGTTTTCAGAAGCAGTTTCATGCTAATCTCATAGTTGCCTGACGACACGCTCAAAACGTGTCCGCACGGATGAACGCCATCTTGGCCCCCCCATCTGACCGTCCGTTCGTTGCACGTTTGTCTCACCAGTGACGTTTGGTTGCTATAGATACATCAACTAAAAAATGCGTCTCGCACGCAGTGTGTTTATCGTGCAATTTCTACGCGAAAATTTGTTTTTACGTGCATAGGAATATACGTTTGGTTAGGATTATGGCAAGCCAAGAGGTTCAGAATTACACCATAAATTAATCGCGTTTACTGCCAAACATAGTTATTAACATATAGTAAGGATAAGAATGGTTTATATTGCCTAATTGCAAACTTGTTTCAGAAATGGTGACAACAATTTTTTTCCCAACATTATTGAACATCATTATAGGAGTATTAGGTTGAATGAGTTAGAATTACATGTTTTGTTAATCATTAGAAAATAGTCATCAAGAGAATCAATTGTTATGCAAGTACTTTTACTTTTAATACTTAAAGTACATTTAAAATCAGGTACTTTTTACTTAAGTATGGTTGTCATTGTGTTACTACTACTTTTACTAAAGTAAATATTTATCTGGTTATTTGTACTTTTACTTAAGTACTGAGATTCAGTACTTCCTCCACCTCTGACTAAGAAAGACGGAAAGTGTAAAGTTGCGATTTTCTAGGCTGATATGCAGGGAACTATACTCTCATTCCTGCATAATAATCAAGAAACTATACTGCCGTACCATGAGTGCAGCAGGCGCGATGACTACACAAACTTAGTCCCGGTCACGTTGGAAGCTGGGCACTATTTTCAGGCACTGCGTCATACACCTGCTGCACTCATGGTACGATAGTGAAGTTTCCTGATTATAATAAATGATTTTCATTTATTATTTCATTTATCATTTATTATTAATATCAATATTATTATTATTATTCCACTCTGATCACCACTGCCATCATCATTATCATGTATTATTAATATCAATATTATTATTATTACTATTAGAATCATCAGTATCGCCGTTATCAATGCTGTATTGGAATTAAGTGTCACTATCATCACTACTGCAATAATTTCCCCCTTATCTTTTCATGATGTTTTTAATGCACCACAACATAGAATAAGAATAAATATATATATATATATATATATATATATATATATATATATATATATATAAATAGAAAATGTATATATGGAAAACCCCACAAACACCAGGGCAGGCAAGACAGGCGAGAAGTGGTTTCAGTGGCACAGCATCGCTGTCCCAAGTTGAGACACTCTCGCACCATAATCCCTCTTTTAATGCACTTTAGACATTGAACATAACACACACACACATACACAAAATAGGAGAAGATAGGGACTGAAGAGATGTGGGGGAAGGTTATCATATATTTTCTTATTATTATTATATCACCTTTTATTTTATACACGGTTGACAATGGCAATTGGTACATAGGAGAAAGGATAAAAATTGACTAATACAATATTGGCAATATGGTGGTAGTGGGGAGCGGGGGTGGTGATGGTAATGACAATGGTAAGAAATAATAAATGGTTACTTTGCTTACGCATACACACACATACCCACACTCACACCCACTCACATACACACTTAGCTCAAACATTTAAATCACTCTATGTCACTTCTGGAATTATGGAATTACAAGATTGCTCACTACTGCACTATGTTGGTTTGTATGTATGTCTGACTGTTTAATAAAAAAAATATAAAAAAAAAATGTTTCCTGATTATTACGCAGGAATGCGAGCATAGTTCCTAGTCTTATCAGCCTAGAAAATCGCAACTTTACATTTTCTGTCTGTCTTAGTGCACAATGTAACAATAGAAGAGTCAAGTTTTAAATGGGAAAAATATCGAAACACTTTGGTAATTTTCTTTGGGAGAAATGGTTAATGGTCTTGTGCACTTCAATGATGTATGCATGCTATGCTAAAAGTGGTACCGCCAGAACTGGAGATCGGCTGAAGGTAAAACTCAAACAGTAAAACTCTGGGGGAGTTGTAAAATGAGCGTATTTCCAAAAAAGTGGAGTATACCTTTAATTAAAAATTTTTGGGGGGAGACCAAAAATAAAATAAACATTTAGTTTTCAGGAGCAAGTTCATCATGGTCACATACATGTGTGTCACGTGAGGTTGAAGCAGACGAGGTAGTAGGATCCATTTGCAGATTGACTTTATTTATAACACTCAAACTATACAAAGACATACTCAAGAATCAAGAAACAGGAATCAGGAACAGTAAAACCAGCAAACAACATTAAGGACCCACAAAGACTGAACTAGACATACAGGCTTAAATACAAGAGAAACGAGCTAACAAGAGGGTGTGGCTAATAGGAAACACCTGTGACAGACTAATAAACATAACGGGGAACTACTTAACATGAAACAATACAGAAACAGACTAGACTGTGACAAACATTAAACTAGGCAGAAACACAGACTAGCCTTGTGACAATGTGTCCTTGAAAATATAATTCAAATCAAAATTGAATCACCTTTCTTTCGCATTCTGACATTCAGTTTGGAGATCAGAAGATTGTCTTTACCAGGACCACAGCCCTAAATACATTGAAGCAACTGCCATGTGATTGGTTGATTAGATAATTGCATTCATGAGAAATTGAACAGGTGTTCCTAATAATCCTTTAGGTGAGTGTATATATATATATATAAATATAGTTGCGAGCAGCGATGAAGGGCCAAAGCTGGCGGCAGGGTGGTGGTGCCACCGGCTTGGGCCCGTCATCGCTGATCGCAGCTATATATATATATATATATATATATCTTTATATATATATATATATATATATATATATATATATATTATTTAACATGTTTTACGCTAAACAATACTTTTGTTGGGAACTATTTAGATTTTACAATGATAAAAAGGTTATTTTATAAGAGAAGGAAATGCCGCGAAAGGTATGACTCATTTGCGGCATTACCACAGTATTTAATAACAATATTGAGTGATATTATATATTGTCTAAACTAAAGAAAGTAAAAAATACAGATGTTTTCTTTCTTTCAAGTTTTGCCAGTTATGATAAGATTTGAATTGTAATGACTGTGTCTATTATAACTGCATATGAATATGATGCAGTATTATGTGTTTTAATGAATTAAGAGAAAGTGAATAATTTAATTATAAATATTGGTATTGCATGTTGTTTAATTAAAATAAAACATGGTGTTCCAGGTTAATCTTGCATTTTAATGATATATGACTTCTATGTGCCTAATAACGGTGATATAACACTTTTTAATGAATGATGGTAAAAAAAATCACATAATTTTAATTAATTAAATTTTTAGCATAATCTTAAATGTATTTTTATTAACCATGCTGATATTTTATTTGTTGTTTAGAATTATTTTGTATTCATCAAGTATTTGTATTTATAATTGATATAAGATCAATTATAAAGTTTTTACACATATTATTATTTATTTACAATTTCTTTGACTGTTACTGTTGTAACAAGTGGTCTTGTTATCGGTTTCAGAAACAGTTCTGAACTGCTGACGTGTTATCTGGTGCACCCGAGCTTCGTTTACAGTCTGACGGAGACGCACACTGTAAACAAAAGAAATTTCTCAAACATGTCTAAGGATTTCGACACAGAGGAAGACTTTTTTTTTTGCCCAGTGTTACAATCCTAGGGGATATGTGTTGGGTTGGGTTGTGTTTTTTCCTATTCTCTTTCAGGCTGCATGTTTAGGTTCCATGAGTGAGTACCAGCAGGTGTGCCTAATCAACTGACTGAGTGTGTGGCAGCAGGTGTTCCCAATGAATGCTCAGTTCCTGGAGGATAAGAAGGCTTGGTTTGCACACTGAAAGGGCAAGAGAAACGTCCGTGAGCAGAGTACTACCAACCAGTCAGTCAAAGAGAAACCTCTGTGAGCAGAGAACCAACCAACCAACCAACCAACCAACCAACCAACCAACCAACCAACCAACCAACCAACCAGTCAGTCAGTCAGTCAGTCTGTGAGCAAAGTACTATCAACCAGCCAGACCAACAGAACAGAGACAAATCCAGTCAACCAGTGGGTTGATCATTGAGTTAGATCCTTGTGAGTCCAGAACGATGTCTGGGGCTTAGCCTCCTTGGTGGAGAGAGGACTGCCTAGCTGTTCATATAGGGTTTGATCTGGTTACTGCAGTTATTAAGTCAGGTTATTGTTGTCTTACACTGTTTATTGTTGTCTTATACTGTTTATTGTCGTCTTACACTGTTTATTGCTATCTCCTTCTGAGAGACTAGTTTTGAAGTGGGTTTTTATTGTCAGTCTTGTAATAAATACACTTCAGTTTGCATTCTAGTCCGACTTCCTGTCCTCTTTTGCCCTGGTTTATTTTTAAATATTGTTGCACCTCCTTTCCCCTGGATTAGCCATCAGGAGAAACGTAACAATTTGGGGGCTCATCCCAGATCTAAAGGAGACTGGAAGTCAGATTTATTGTGTTGGTTGGTATTGTGTGGTTGTCATTCTCCAGTGTTGTGAACACGTTTCCAACTTCCCTAGTTTAGACTAGAGGTGTTCAGCTGAACTGTCACAGTTCTTCCTTTGGACACCATTTATTATTTTGCCTTTTTTATGTTCGGAGTAATCCTGGGTGGGGATTAAATTCCCTGGTGGGGGTAGGTGTTTCGGGATTTCGGCCACCGAAGTTACTGCCTTTAAAGTCGCCCCGAGCCCGGCACGCTCCAGAAGATAGAATAGGTGAAGAATTGATAGGCAGGCTCTGGGGAAGTGGTGGTGTTGCACAAAGCGCTGGATAGTGAGTATTGTAAAGGTGTGTTACTGCTGCATTTGGGCTGGGTTAGTGGGTAGCCTAGTGTGCTGGTGGGTGGCTAGCATGGCTGTCTTTAACCGGGAAGAGTTTTTATCGAATCCCAGATTAAATCAGCTTGACTTATGTAGGAAAGTTGATTTATGTTTTGTTGCTACTCACTTTAGTATTCCTGTCAGTAGTACTCTAGCAAAAAGTGAGATGAAGGAGGCTGTGGTGAGTGGATTAGTGCAGAAGGGAATTCTTAGTTTGGGTGTAGGGGAGATCTCCTCAGGTGGCCATGTGGTAACAGACAAGTCAGAGCAGGCTAATGTTGTCACGCCCAAAGGGAAGCAGGGTGAGGTTGAACGGCAACATTTTACTTTGCCTCGTTTTGTACCACACTCTGTAGAGTCCTCTTCCTCGCCACGAGATGACGCCCGACTGAAGGTTCGATTAGCTCTCTTGCAGGTGGACAAGGAGGAGCGGGAGCGGGAGTTCCAGCTGCGTAGAAGAGTTAGAGTTGAAACGCTTGGAGCTGGAAACCACTCTCAAGATGCGTGAGCTTGAGCTACAAGCTAATGCTACCGTGCCCAGATCAGTTCCTCCTGAGACTCGGCCGTCATCCAACAATACTTTTGATGTAAGTAAAAACATAGCACTGGTGCCTGCGTTCAGAGAATCAGAAGTAGAAAGCTACTTTAGCGCTTTTGAACGAATTGCAGTAGCTCTTCATTGGCCAAAGGACGTTTGGGCCATTTTGCTTCAGTGCAAGTTAACTGGCAAGGCTCAGGAGGCTTGTGCTGCATTGTCAGTGGAAGACAGTTTGTGTTTTGATAAAGTGAAAAGCGCAGTTTTGCGGGTCTATGAGCTAGTGCCTGAGGCGTATAGACAGCGGTTCAGGGGTCTTTGTAAAGCTGTTAGCCAGACATATGCAGACTTTGTTAGGGAAACGGTAATTTTATTTGATCGCTGGTGTGCGGCTTGTAAAGCTGAAGACTTTTCTTCCTTACGTGAGTTGATGTTGTTGGAGGAGTTCATTTACTGTGTGCCTGAGAGGATTGTCGTTTACTTGAACGAACAGAAAGTGGCTACCCTGCAGCAAGCAGCTCTGCTAGCTGACGAGTTTGCTTTAACACATAAGGGTTTCTTCCGTAAACTGGTGTCTTCTTCTGTCTCTCCCCCACATCATAATGTGAACAAGAAGTCTAGTGATAGACCGGTACCTCGAGTTGGTTTAACTAACCCAACTTCAAGTCCTAAAACTGATAGACTGTGTTTTTTCTGTCATAAAACTGGTCACCTCATAGCAGATTGTATAACTATGAAACAAAAGCAGCAGGGTTTAACACAAAAGCAGCCGAAGGGAGTTGGATTAATTAAAACAGTCACTTCTGTGGGAGAGCCTACCTCTTTGCAAGAGCCAGATGAATGTTTTAAACCGTTCATCCTTTCTGGTTCTGTATCACTCACAGGGCAGGATGAAGATCAGCATCAGGTCACCATACTACGTGACACAGGTGGTTCACGGTCTTTTATTCTTTCTAGTGTTTTGCCTCTAGATGCTAAGTCAGCCTGTGATGTTAGTACAGTTGTCTGAGGTATTGGTATGTGCTATGTCCCAGCCCCACTTCATCGCATTCACATTAAATCTAAGCTTGTTTCTGGTTGGTTCCCTGTAGCTGTAAGGTCATGTTTTCCTGTTGATGGAGTGCAATTCATCATGGGTAATGACATTGCAGGAGGTAAAGTGTACGCTGATCCTGAAGTTGTGGATGTACCCATTTCTGAGAGTGAACCAGATGAGTTAGTTCAAAAACATCCAACATTGTGCTCTGTCAGTGTGTTGACTAGAGCTCAATCTCAGAAAAAAGATCAGGAGGTAAATTTGTCTGACTCCATGTTCCCTTCTGTTTTTTCTGAGGACAGGATGATCGATTGTTGAGAATCAGCAGAGGTGTGCGAAGTAGAGGTCTTCACAGTGCACCCGGGACCCGACCCGGGACCCGTACGGGTTCGGGTCTACAATTTAAATGATCAGCCGGGTCCGGGTCGGGTCCGAATTTATTGCTTCGGGTCCCGGGTCTGTTTAACATTGTGTGCAATACCCGTGCGATCGGAGTCTGACTCGATCAGAGCCAGAATGAGTCAGTCAGCAGCACTGCTTGTGTTTTTTTGCAACTTTTAAAAGTAGGTAAAGAAAAGAGAAATAAAAAAAAGCGATCTCTCTCTCGCTCTCTCTCTCGCTCTCTCTCTCTGCCGTTAGAAGCAGAGCGCCCGCGGCCGCGCCCAGACTCAGTCAGAGAGAGTTAATGCAAGCCAGGGCACTGCGCACGGTAATAATGGATACCTTCATCAGTGATGTGCGAAAAAAGCTAAAAAAACAGTGAGTACAAAGAGGTAAAACCTACGGGCTCCTCTTCTGTCTGGGCATCCTTCATGCAAATTGTAGACAAAGATGAGAAAAAAGTAAGTGCAGTTAAGTGTAATACGTGTGACGCACTGTTGAAGTTTGATTCAGCAAAAACTGGCACATCACATCTTTTAAAGCACACCAGGTCGTGTGGTAAAAATGTTTTGACCCAAAAAACTTCAGTGGCGCCGTTTCTTAGGATGGGTGTAGTTCCAAAAAAAGCAAAGGATGCGATTTTGGAAAAATGCACTAAAGTCTGCGCAAAGGATTTAAGGGCCTTTAGCATGTTTGAAACACCCGCGTTCACCGAATTAGCACAGACATTATTAGACACGGGAGCAACACATGGCTGGTGTAACGTGAAGGAGTTACTTCTATCTGGTGTGACGGTGTCTCGTTTCACACAGAAGAAATATGAAAGTCTCAGAACAGAGCTTCTGCCAACAGTTAGGAAAGCCATAGCTGAAGGACTGGCATGCGGTGCATCCACAGATATGTGGACAGATGACCATCGGAAGGTCAGTTACACCTGCATTACACTGCATTATATAGACGATGCCTGGGAATTTAATACCAGGATCATATGTACATGTGCATTTCCATCAGGGGCAAAGAAAACGGCTTTAAACCTGAAGACAGAACTGCTCAAGCAATTAGGTGAATTTGGTCTATTGCCAGATGAGATCGACAGACTTGTGTTTGTCAGTGACCAAGGAGCAAATGTGCAGGCAGCGCTCTCCCGATGGGTGCACAAAAGCTGTATAGCACACGTACTGAATACTGTGCTGAAGCACACCTTTAAGAAGTCTAAGGAAGGTGATGAAGAGCATGATGGAGATGAGGAAGAACTGCAAGAAGTAAGAAGTTGCATTGAGCAATGCAAGACCCTGACAACATTTTTTAAACATTCTGGATTACAACTTCAACTTAAGCAGTCTTTGAAACAAGAATGTGAAACAAGATGGAATACTAAACTCGAGATGGTCAAATCTGTGCTTAATTTATTTGAAGACATTGTCCATTCTGCTTGGACGAGGAGAGATGCATCGCATGAGTCACATATCGAAAGACATTCTTCAGATGCTTGTCCAATTCCTGCAGCCTTTTAAGCAGGCAACTGAAGAACTCAGTGGCTCAAAATATTGTACAATCAACTTAGTGGCCCTCTGGAAAACCACGCTGATGACCCACTGCCAAATCTCACAGTCCCAAGCTGAACCAGCACCGCTCAGGATACTGAAACACAGGTAAGTGTCTAATAATTACTCTTCTCTTCAGATTGCCTGCATTTGTAGTAAGTACATGTGCTCTATAAAAAAATAAATATAAAAATAATATTATCCATTTAATTTGCTATAGTTAGACCTAATTAAGTGTTTTTTTAATGGATTATTCAACTAAATACATTCTATTCTATTTAATAGGTGCTTGGGTCTTTTGGCTGAACGCATAGTTTTGGGACACCATGAAAAGCTTGCCGTGCTGCTCTGGCCGAAATTCAAGCAGCTTCGGATGTTCACCACAGAAGAGAGGGAGGAAATATATGAAAGTGCACGTGGAGAGTTGGCCAGCTTCCCTAAAAGAGCTACAACTGAGGTGAATGCCCAGCAGATGCAAGAGGAAGAGGAAGATGAGATGGCTGGGCCAGCACCAGCAGGACCAGAGCAAAAGTTTAGTCAGTGGGCTGACATTGAGGATGCTGAACTGGATTCAGGGGTTAATGAGCTAGAACAATATTTGAAGCACAAGCCCACAATGGAAAATGACAGAGACATTCTTAGTTTTTGGAAACACAATCAAAATATGTTTCCATCAATGGCACAACTGGCAAGAAAAATACTTGCCTGCATCTAGTGTGAGTCAGCCTTCAGCATCTCTGGTCGCACATTGGAGAACCGTCGGACCTGCCTCAGCACTGCTAGTGTAAATGCTTTGCTGTTTCTGAATAGCAACATGTAGGCCAAACATGAAAATTAAAGCAGCCCTAGTAAGCACCACTTTATTAAAGATGAAGACACACACAGCTTAGAGAGCTGATGTTTTTTTGTTGTTGTTGTTTTTGCACTGCACTGCACTGCATAGCATTTCATATTCATTTTCATTCATATTTTTTTTAGGGCAAGGCTTCAAGAACATTTATGTTGAATATATATAATTATATACTTGCAAGCAAATGTAACTGAATGCAGTTGATTGCACAGAATGCACACTTCAAGATGTTTTATGTTTGTTTAATTAAGTCAGATAGCCATCATTAAATGGTTTGTTGCCATTTGTGTGCAGTGAGGAAACAGATCTTTATTTTCTATATTTAAGTTTATTTGATTTCTATATTTTATTTTATGTTTTTCTTGGTAGTAATTATTGTTATGTAGGTAGGCTACTATGTATAAGTGTCACTGTCATTTTGAGTTCGTGTTCCTATTATGTGACATACAGTAAATAGTTCAAAATTCAAAAATGCTTGCAGACTTTGTGTTGACACACTCATATTTAAAGGTGCATTGCGCAACTTTTCATGTTAAAAATAGCCGTTTTCTAACCCATACATGCTTAAACAATCGCCTGATGGGCTGAATGAGCCATTCTTTGATCACTGCGATCGCCTCTATAACCCTGTACAGTGAAATATATAAGAGGGATTCGGGCTCGAATCTGAGACTGGGCGTGACGTCATGCGCGTTCACGCTCGCCTGGCTATGTCTGGCAGGTTCGTGTAGCTATTCGCCGCCGTTCTCCGTATCAGAGAAGACAACTCGAGCGACACAACTCTAGTCAGCTTTCCACAAAAGTAGACGATGGATTCAAAGGGGCTGTTTACACCTGGTCACTTCATGTGTCTTCTGTGATCGGATAGCTATTCGATCGTGAAAAGACCAGGGTGTAAATGCCCTCCGAAACGCATTCGAGACGGATTTGAATTCGATCGCTCAAACCACTTGAGGACGTGGTCTGTGCCGTATTCCAGACGAAACTGGACAAGTGTAAATGCATCTGGTTGTTGAAACCAAGCTATATGTCATGATATTAGTCATATATGACGACGCGCATCACCTGAGCAGCTGAGCTGAGCCCCTTCATCAAGCGCCGCAATCTATCGCAAATCAAAGTGAATTAGTTAAAGTAAGTCGCAGACGCTTAACACTACCATCTTCATTAAAAGTAAAGAAATGAAATGATCTTACCAGTTCTGTTGCCGATCTCTCTTATTGCTGTCTTTGCTGATTTTGAAATTAGCCGATGATTAATAAAATCCAGCTCATATCTGTTGCTTTCGGTGACGTGCACTTCATTAAATCTGTATATGGCGCGGAAAGAGACCGGCTTGTAGCTCATTACAAACCCCAACGCAAACTCCACGTGAGACAGAAAATAAAACTTCTGTCTGTCCAGTGCCAGCCGTCGGAATAAGACGAGAGTCAACATCGGGAAGCTTTCAACAAACGGAGAGATCTCCGGTCGTCTCTAGGGCTCAAACGGGTCATAGCCTATACAAAGTGATAACTGAACGTGTTTCCATAATAATTCAATCATAAGTGGATACAGTATGCACAGGGAGATAGATGGAAACAAAAACCGAAGTTTTCTACTACCCCCGTTTCCCCCTCTCACACAAGTGTGTAATTTACTCGAATGCCTTTCCTTTCATATATTTTAAATGACTTGCAGATTTATTACTGTATTACCTCATTATGACTGTAACAAAAGATGTGTGCCGCACAGTGTGCGGCTGATGCTCCTTAGTTATGAACAGCTCGTGCAAACGTGCGTATATGTGTGTGTGTGTGTTCCTCCATGAACGCGCACAGCTCTGGTTGCAGTTTCGCTTGTCGCCAGAGGGGGCGTAGTTCTGCAAAAACTCAGAGACTTGCGTTTAGCTCCTTTAAATATATTTCAAATCAGAAGCAAAATCTGAGGTGAATTGTCACATAAATGTTTTCTATGACTCTCAAATTCGTTAAAAAAACAAACAAACAAAAAACAAAAATTTTAGGCTGATCCAGCTAGCGCGCATGTGCAGTCTCTAGTTTTTCGCATGTCATGTTTCTTTGGCAACCGGAGCTTCCAGCGAGATCAGCACACATGATAGCAAATAAATAACGTCTGCGGCCCGGCACTGAACGAGCAATTGTTATTATAAGTTAATTCAAAAGGACAAACGGTTAAGTCAGTTATTATGTGAGCGAGTTAACTCGAGTCAGAATGCACATGTGCAAAGTTGCATTTGTCATCCATCACCGTGACATCAAGTGGACTTTTAAAGCTGAAATAATGAGTGGATTAAGCTTGGAATAACGAGAGAAATAACATGGATAGAACTTTCTTGTCGGTGGACTGTAATGCATCACAGTCAGTCAGGTAACGTTACAAGGAAGTGAGACGACGACTACTAAAATTAGGTAAGACAAGAAGTTTTAATTTTCGCAACTTGTGTGAAATAATGTGACAATCGGGTCCAGTCGGGTTTGTGTCTTCCCGTCGGGTTCGGGTGCAGTTTTCAAATAATAGACGGGTCCAGGTCGGGTCCGGGCAGTACATTTATGGCATTTCTCGGGTCTGCACGGGTGCGGGTCCAACTTTTGAAATGAACGACGGGTCCGGGTCGGTTCGGTGTAGCACATTACGGGTCTCCTCGGGTTCGGGCATGATTTTTTGGACCCGTGAAGACCTCTAGTGCGAAGTAGTGCCAGAGACTCTTCCCACTCCTGAGGTATCATTGATGTTGACGCGTGAAGGACTCATTGGTGCACAGAAGAGTGACCCCTCACTGGCGAAATGTTTTGCCATAGTTGTTGCTGACCCGAGTGAGTGTAGAAAAGGTCAGTGTTTTCTGGTGGAAAACGGAGTGTTGATGCGAAAGTGGTCTTCGCATACAGGTACAGCAACTGATAAGATGGGTGAAGTTTTCAACATAGTTTATCAGATAGTAGTTCCGGTTGGTTGGCGTAGGTATGTGCTAGAATTAGCTCATGAACACCCATGGTCTAGGCATTTAGGCATCACAAAAACTTATGACCGTGTCCTTAAACATTTCTTCTGGCCAGGAATGAAATCTCAAGTAACTCAGTTTTGTAACACATGCAGTACATGTCAGCTGGTAGGAAAACCCAATCAAATTGTCCATCCAGCTCCATTACGGCCGATTCCTGCAGTGGGGGAGCCATTCGAGCATGTTTTAGTGGACTGTGTGGGTCCGTTACCAAGAACAAAAGCTGGTAACCAGTTCTTATTGACTATTATGTGCATGTCTACTCGCTTTCCAGAGGCAATCCCTCTGAGGAAAATAACAGCACCAGCCATCACAAAAGCATTGACTAAGTTTTTTACAACATTTGGTTTGCCCAAGATTGTCCAGACTGATCAGGGAACCAACTTCATGTCTCGAACATTTAAACAGTCCCTGCAGTCTTTAGGAGTGTCACATTCTGTATCCAGTGCTTACCATCCAGAGTCACAGGGAGCATTAGAACGTTGGCACCAAACTCTAAAGTCAATGTTGAGAAAATACTGTCATGATACAGGAAAAGACTGGGATGAAGGTGTGCCATTTGTATTGTTTGCCATACGGGATGCCAAACAAGAATCCCTGACATTCAGTCCGTCGGAGCTTGTGTTTGGCCACAATGTGCGTGGACCGTTGAAAGTGCTGAAGGAGCAGTTGGTGGCTGGTTCCTCCGTTAAGTCTAATGTGGTAGATTTTGTCTCACAGTGTAGGGAACGTTTGCATCGTGCCACTTCCTTGGCTAAGGAAGCTCTCTCCTCTCAGGGTCGCATGAAACAGCAGTACGACAGAAACGCTGTTGAGCGTACCCAGACAGCAAACTGACATTGAATCAACGTGGAAACGACGTCTCTCATGACATTGAAACAACATTGATTTTGCTCATCGAATTAACATTGAACCAACGTCAGAAGCGGCATTCTTCAAAGCTAAATGAAAATCGAAAATTGGTTTCCTGTCATAACGTTGAAACAACGCGTTGATTTCAGGTTGATTTTCCATTAGTTTTGAAAGAATGACGCGTCTGACGTTGGTTCAACGTTAATTTGATGAGCAAAACAATGTCAGATCAACGTTGTTTCTATGTCATATTTCCACGTTGATTCAATGTCAGTTTGCTATCTGGGTAAGTTTCAACCTGGTGACCAGGTGTTGGTGTTACTACATGTGCCCGGTTCTTCTCTTTCTGCTCGCTTCTCAGGTCCATATGTGGTGGAGAGAAAAGTCTCAGAAACCGATTATGTCATCCACACCCCTGAGCGCAGGAGGAAGAAGCGTTTGTGTCACATTAACATGTTGAAAGCTCATCGTTCCAGGGAGAATAATCAAGGGGAGCTAAAAAGCAGCGTGGAAGTCGATGTTCCCAACATTTCTGCGTCCATGGTTTGTGGAGTGTCCATGGCTGCTGAAGGGGATGATGGTTTGACCGTGGTATCCGAGGGGCAACAGTGTGGTAGGTTATCTAATACAGAGTTCTTGGCTAACGTAGAGTCACAGCTTTCCTACCTTACTGAAATTCAGCGGGGAGACGTACTTGCCTTGTTTAACTCATTTCCCATGCTTTTCAGTGATGTACCCTCTCGTACCAATGTGTTACAGCATGATATTGATGTCGGCTCTGCTATTCCAATCAAGCAGCATGCTTACAGATGTCCTATTGGAAAGAGAGAGTTCATGAAAAAAGAGGCTACTTACCTGTTAGAAAATGGTTTAGCGAAACCTAGCAGTAGCTCGTGGAGTTCGCCATGTTTGCTGACACCGAAGTCAGATGGTTCTTCTCGTTTCTGTACGGATTTCAGAAAGGTTAATGCAGTCACAGTCCCAGACTCGTTTCCATTGCCCCGTATGGAAGACTGCATAGATACCATTGGTTCTGCTGACTTTATCACCAAGCTGGATCTTCTTAAGGGATACTGGCAGGTCCCGTTGACTGAGAGAGCATCTGATGTATCAGCATTTGTGACTCCAGATCACTTTCTCCAGTACATCGTGATGGCTTTTGGCATGAGAAATGCCCCAGCCACATTCCAAAGGCTCATGAACATAGTGTTGGGAGGTGTACCCCAGTGTAATGTGTATTTAGATGACATAGTGGTCTATTCAAATGATTGGGAAAGTCATGTGGCGAGCTTAACAATTGTGTTTGAACGGCTTGCTAAGGCAGCATTGACGCTTAACCTAGCCAAATGTGATTTTGCTAGGGCTACTGTCACCTATCTAGGGAAGCAGGTAGGACAGGGACAGGTCAAGCCGGTGGATGCTAAAGTGGCTGCAGTATTGGCTTATCCCGTTCCTACAAACAGACGAGAGCTTCGACGGTTCTTGGGTATGACAGGATACTACAGATGTTTTTGTAAGAACTTCTCAGTGGTAGTGGCTCCCCTTACTAAACTCTGTAGCCCAGTTATACCGTTTGTATGGACAAAGGAATGTGATTATGCCTTTGACGCTGCTAAGTCCCTGCTGTGCAGTGCTCCGATATTGGCTGCGCCAAATTTTGTTCTTCCTTTTCAGCTAGAAGTGGATGCAAGTGGTACTGGAGCTGGAGCTGTCTTGTTGCAGGTTGGAGAAGATGGTGTACATCATCCTGTTTAATATTTCTCAACAAAGTTCAAACGCCACCAACTGAACTACTCCACTATTGAGAAAGAGACGTTGGCCATGTTACTCGCATTACAGCACTTTGAGGTATATGTGTGTTCCAGCCCATCTCCTGTGACTGTATATACTGACCACAATCCTCTAGTTTTCCTGAATCAGATGTACAATCATAACCAGCGTTTGATGCGTTGGGCTCTGATGGTTCAAGGGTTTCAGCTAAACATCAAACACAAGAAGGGATCAGAAAATGTGGTTGCTGATGCTCTGTCTCGTGGGTGAGATTTATTTTAATCTGTATAAGTACAACACAAGTGATACAACATTGATGAATATAAATGTGTTGGGGAAATTATATGGTGATTTTGTTAACAAAACCCATGGTTTTGGTCTTAAGGGAGGGGGTGTTACAATCCTAGGGGATATGTGTTGGGTTGGGTTGTGTTTTTTCCTTCTCTCTTTCAGGCTGCATGTTTAGGTTCCATGAGTGAGTACCAGCAGGTGTGCCTAATCAACTGACTGAGTGTGTGGCAGCAGGTGTTCCCAATGAATGCTCAGTTCCTGGAGGATAAGAAGGCTTGGTTTGCACACTGAAAGGGCAAGAGAAACGTCCATGAGCAGAGTACTACCAAACAGTCAGTCAAAGAGAAACCTCTGTGAGCAGAGAACCAACCAACCAACCAACCAACCAACCAACCAGTCTGTGAGCAAAGTACTATCAACCAGCCAGACCAACAGAACAGAGACAAATCCAGTCAACCAGTGGGTTGATCATTGAGTTAGATCCTTGTGAGTCCAGAACAATGTCTGGGGCTTAGCCTCCTTGGTGGAGAGAGGACTGCCTAGCTGTTCATATAGGGTTTGATCTTGTTACTGCAGTTATTAAGTCAGGTTATTGTTGTCTTACACTGTTTATTGTTGTCTTATACTGTTTATTGTCGTCTTACACTGTTTATTGCTATCTCCTTCTGAGAGACTAGTTTTGAAGTGGTTTTTTATTGTCAGTCTTGTAATAAATACACTTCAGTTTGCATTCTAGTCCGACTTCCTGTCCTCTTTTGCCCTGGTTTATTTTTAAATATTGTTGCACCTCCTTTCCCCTGGATTAGCCATCAGGAGGAACGTAACACCCAGCCATATTTATTTAAACCCGAATACACAGACAAACCAGAAAACACGTCAGCAGCGTCTTACGTCATGAGCGCCACTGCGGACTCGTGAACGTGGATTGACAACAGAACCAGATGAAAATACAATGCTGAATAAAGTTTTAGTTTTTGTTATTTTTGGACATAAATAAATAATAAAGTAGGAAGTTTTTTTTTTAAATATAAAACCAAATTTTCCCAATAAGGAGTACTGCTTTGAGGCTTTTCATCCCTCTCAGTGTCTCCAAATATACTCAAAATTCCTCCTCAAAAAACAAATATCGTGGAGGAATTTTGCAAAATTTACATTTGTGCATGTAAAATTTCAACAATTTCATGCCTTTTTATCCTTACTTAACACTCCAAACTTAACAATTTCCCACAACAGTAGCCTTGCAGGTATTCTTTGTTGCAACGAGCTGAACACATCATTCCAGAATGTGTTTACCAAATTGTACTAAAAAAACAAGTGCTCAACCATTTCTATCTCTAATTTGCATAAATTTGTATCCCCAACATGAAATATAATTCATAAAAAATATTTTGCAGGGTGTAGGCTATGATTCAGAATTTTAAATTGCACCTCTTTACATTCAGGATTAACAGGAATGTAACAGTTTGACTCTTTGTTTCCCCATGTTTTCTAGTCTTTTGGTTTAGTCCTGTTCTGTTTTCCCGCCTCTCATCTCTTTCCTTACCAACTGTCATTAGTTCATTTTCATCACCTGTGTCTTGTAATCATCATCATCTGTATCACCTGGTTTTGGTTCATTAGTGTCTGTATTCAGTTTCCTTCAGTTCAGTATGTCCTCGTCGGTCATTGTCGCATATTACCTTGTGTTGCTCCTATTTGTATTCTTGTGATATATGAAGAGTTCAGATGCAAAAGCCTCTAAATGCCATTTGAAATTTTCTTCTTTAATGATGATTTTTATCAAACTTGTATATTTAAGTTCAGTAATTTCACTTAAATTAAATTGTAATGTTTATATTACTGATTTCGTGTTGAATGGTGATCGTCTCGCACCCCCCTGGTGCCTATGAGCCGCTATAACCACCCTTGCAACTTTAGGCCGGCGGCCCGCCGGCCTCAGTGTTAGGAAGTATCGTGAGATTTCAGGTCTCGCGAGGTAACGAATTGCTTTACGGCACTATACGCGCACACGCATGCGTACACGCCCCCATCCATCCAGGAGCCGGCTAGCTATAAGAAAAAGGTAACGCTAGATGTTGAATTCTTCAAGTTTCGTGATGGCTAATGTAAAAGAAGAAGAAGAAAGCTCGGAAGTGTTTATCAGAGGAACAAAGAAAGAGAAAACGGACCGGCTTTTTCAGAATAGATAGAACTGAAAGAAAGCGAAGCCTGCAAAATTGATGCTGACCTGGCCTTCTTGCTGTTGCACTTGTAAGTATCTTTATAATAAACTGTGTTTAATGTTTGTATTTCTTGTAATTGTGACCTCGGGAGTCGGGATGTTTGCTATTGTCTGTTTTTTTTTTTTTTTTATTATGCTCGCTGTCTGTTACCGGCTTACTAGTACGTTAGATACTGTAACTTAGATGTTAGCATTTTCATTAGCAAACAAACTTGCTTGTTTTCTGTAAGTTAGTGTTTTGTCCGTTCCTCTAGCAGGGTTTATTTGTGTTTCTCAGATCGCCTATAAATCGATATGAAATTCTACAAATTATGCATTAGTTTAGCTTGTTGTCAGCCTCAGAATTAGTAACGTGATACTGTGCTGCTGACTTGATATGTAATGCATAAACCGACACGAGAGCTGCTAGCTAATAATGCAACTTTTTATATTTATTTACCCACATTTACACAAACAGAACTATAAGTAAACGAGAAATTGCATTGCAACTTCACACATGCAACTCCATCTGTGCTAGTTTGACCTTGTGTATAAATGATATGTTGATAAAAAGATTGATACATGTTCTTTTTCCTTTTTAGCTACAAGCGTTGGCAAGTGTCATCAACTCCGAGGCACCCCAGACCACCAGTACCACCGGTCTCAAGCTTCAATAATAAAATAAACAAACTTGTAATAAACAAATTAAACGTGTTTGACTTTCTTTGGTCAATCGTTACGATAGACAACTCGGATCACCAGAAAAATGATAGATATAACGTAACATTTATTTTAATAATGCATAAGTAGCTATAGCTGTAGGCTAAACTAAAAATAAATAAATAGCGGAAATATTTCTTATAGTATTGATTTTTAACCATAATGTTACTGATTACGTTTGGTAACACAATAAAAATATACACTATCTCAACATTTGAATAATATTGTTCTGAGAATCATACCTCAGTGGACATGGCTCGGGCGTCAGTTTGGTTTGAAATGTGCTGGGGACAGAGACGCATTCGGAAGGGCATTTTCAAAAGTGCTGGGTACAATAACGCATTCATTCTTTTTTTCTCTTTCGAGTAGGTCATGTTTTGAAAGACGATGTCCTGTAGCTTCCTGATGCACATAAATAAAAATGAGCACAATGTCCGAGAGAGTATATAGAAAATATACGCTCTTGATAGCATATGTGATGGTCCGTCCAGATAGAATTCCGCACTCGAATAGTTTTTTTCCCCCCTCATCATCAAAACCAATAAAGTTTATCAGTGGTTGAATTGATATAATGTTTATCAGTGGTTTTATATGTTTTGATGAGTGGGAAAAAATATACGAGAGAGGAATTTAGAAACCATGAGAAAAAGGGATACGTTTGTGTGCATTTTGATTTGTGATTTCACCGGAAAGAATCTCTGCAACGGATTGAAGCGCGTTTCTGAGAGAAGACGACACATTTCAGTGCTAGATCGCCTGTTATTTAACAAACAAATGAAACGAATGCTGTTAACTGGAGATGTTTTTGTATTGGTACATCTGTGCCGCGAGATGTTTCAAAATTGGTGGGGACAAAATCGACCCTGTCAAAAAGTGGTGGGGAGATGTCCCATCCGTCCCCCCCGTAAATGACGCCTGCTCCGTTTGTTCGCCGGCTTCTCTGAAAACAAATGCACATGGCCTGAACGAGATGGGAGGGGGAGGGGGGGGGAGTTACGAGTTTACGACAGTTTTCTCATATACTATATATACTCCGAAACTGTAGGGGGAGCTCGAGAGAGAAACCTGCGAGAAAACAGCAAAGAAGTTCCCAGTCTTACTGAGCGCTGCTTTAAAAAGGTTGAACAAGTGAGTGTGTGAGTGCTTGTTTCTTTGGTAGATGCTCTCTCTCCTTTCCCCTAATTAAGTGTGTACAGGTGCAGCAGTTGGAGGGCGGGGCTGGTGGTGGACCCGTCTGATGGATAAAAGCTGCGTGGAAGCTGTCGTTCCTCGAGTTCCCTCTCCTGCTTCACAGTGTCGTGGTGTGTTTTCGATAGAGTTAAATTATACGTGTTATAGCCATCTGGCTGTGTAGTGTTGTTGGTGAAACTTAGTGTAAGCTGCTTGTGTGCAGCAAGGTAATTGTTAGCGGTATAGGAAGGTAAATGTAAACCATTTCCGGGCTAAGACCACTTGAGAGGACAAAGGCCCTTTATTTTTGTTTAACTTTTTTTTCCTGTTTATTGGCTAGTAGGGAGGTAAGAATTGTCAGGGGACCTGTTTTGTTTATTGTTTTGTGGCCAATCACGAAAACTCTCTGATTGTAACCTTTGATCATCTTTACTACAAGAAAAAAAACACCCCCACGTACATGAATAAACCCAGTTTTTCATACTGAATACCTTCTGAGTCGTGAAGTCATTACGGGAGCAGGAGACGGGACTCCGGGCGTTCCTTTTAACAGGACGCTCTCTGTTAGTGCTCGTGGCACGTAACTAATTTAAAGGAGAACTCCGGCGAACAATGAACCTTTGGTCTAATAAAACATCGGTACATAGTCAACCGTTCTCTGAGATTTGTTTTCATGATAATCGATTGTAAAGAGTTTTATCTCTAAAAACTGTTTAGCGTATGCTAGTACTGGGGGCATTGACTAAGTAAAAGAAATCGCTGGTTTATACCACTAATAAGGCTCAAAATAGCCCCACACTAACGCAGTAACATAATGAGGCTCCATACATGCAAAACGAAGCATTGAGAACTTTGTAAGTGTACAGACCGTTTAATAAGAAGATACTTTATGAAGACAGTTCACTTCGCGTATACAGGCAGGAGCCATCTTAAAAAATAGTCTCGATAAGTCGATCCCCGAACGACGTGCTGAGTGATCTGAGCTGTATGAAGTTCAGCGAACTTCTGAACTGTATGAACGGCGTTCGGGGATCGACTTATCGAGACTATTTTTTAAGATGGCTCCTGTCTGTATACACCAGAGCCATGTATTCAGAGAGTTATGACAGTCCCGTAGACCGCCATTGTAACTCAGGAATGCGGAAGTAACGCGTGTCATGGACCCGCCCATTAGTTCCAACCACTGATAGTTCCAGCATTGAACCCCATTCATTTTCAGTGCTTCCGATGTCCTCTCGCTGGTAAATTAATGAAATTACTGTAATTTTTACTTTTACACACATTAGCCGACCTCTCGTGAATCTAGTCTGTAGTTATATGTTATGTAGCCAGATCTAGTAAATGTTTATTGGAAGATAATAGGTTAATTGCAGCGATAGCTTACGTGACCAACACTTCATTAACGTTGTTAGCTAACTTATGGTTACCTGATGTATATAATATTTTTTTCTAACATCATATAAATATATCTATATATATATATATCTATATATATATATATATATATATATATATATATAACATATATAACATCATATATATATATATGCATCTGAACTCTTCATATATATAATATTAGATATACAATATACATATATATATATATACATATATAATATTAGATATACATATACACACACAATTGATTTATTTAAATGGTTATGCATGTGTTTGTGTAATTTATATAGGCATACATAATATATATATATATATATATATATATATATATATATATGTATGTATTTGTGTGTGTTTTCTGATGAATGGTTTAGTCTATGAATAGGGTAGGATGAAGGGCTACATTAGCCACTGAATTGAATCCCAACAGTCATGGATCATATTTAGGAACAAATATTTTACTCATTAACTCATCATCATCATCATCATATCTTTATTCAGGACATACATATTAAATGGTCCATAGCACTATACAAAATAAAGTACATTCAAAATAGAAAAGATACCCAACAGTTAAAATTTACCGAACATTACTGTAAATATGGTCATTGCTACGTCATGGGAGCAGTCTATATCCCTCCTAAATCATTCATTTGTACATGCACAGTGTAATTATTTATATTTTACGTTGGTTGTCGTGATTGTTATCCTGAACAGGCCAGCCACCGGTCCACGGGTCTTTGCGTGATCACGGTAGGCTAATGGCTGAATCGGAATTTATAAGCAAGATCACGGGAATCAATAACCTACATCCCAGTTGTGCAAAAATAAATATCATGACATGAGACGTCCATCATCAGATGAATGACATGGAAAAGTTAAGTTAGAGCCGCTAAAGCCAGTGCAACTACCAATGCGAACATAAACACAAGCTTTTCCCTCCAAAAATATAGCCTAAAAACCATCTAAATTGTCACCCTGCCTCTCCAAATGCAACACTGACATTAATCAAACGCAATAAAAGCTTAAAAAGTACTTTGGTGTGCGTTTAATTTTATATTTACCGTTTAATAATGCAATCGCTGCTGTCTGTCCATTGAAGAACATGACAGCCCGCGTCTGTTTTGGAACTATTGGGGCTTCCATGAACCACGTGACAGCCTTGCGGCGACATCAAAGCGTGTCGCAACTCTCTAAATACATGGCTCTGGTATACACGAAGTGAACTGTCTTCATAAAGTATCTCAACGCGTTCTCATCCCAAAGCGCCATATAGGACGCTTTTGCAAAAGCGTAAATATCCAACGCACATGGCACAGGTTAGAGGACCCAACGAGTCAATGCATAGAAAAACAATGTAGGAACTAGATTTTCTTTAAAATATACGTATAAACACGCCACAGAAGCTTCTGCAGTCGTTTTTGTGAGAAAATTTTACTTCCGCGTCTGAAAATGGGCGTGGCGGGCGTGACGCAATGAGCGGGAGAGCGGTCGATTCACACAACAGGAAAACAATGAATTGCAATGACATTTCGGACGCTGAGGAAATACTCGTATGACGGATCAAGCCATAAAGTTATGAGCCTGCTATGCTAAAGAGATCAGGGACAGGCCAGGATAATGTCAGACAGAATGGTCAGAGAAAAATTGAGCTGTGATGTGAGGAGAACCAGTGGAGAACAGGACAGGTGCCTTTTAGGTGAGAGACGTGCTTATAGTATACACGTTCGCTAACGATATACACTGTGCTCACAATATTGTACAGATTATTATGATCCTATAACAGGCCAGCAGACATTAGTATGTTTAGGGTAGATTTATATACTATTAAATGTATAAAAACTTTACTTGAGTATATTTCTATAGGCTACTAAAAGCATAGGCTATACTCGGGTAAATTTTTAATACACATTTTTCACCTTGGTTATAACATAAACAGAACATTAAAGGTTTGAGTATTTAAACAACCAATTTTGTTTTTCAATTACAAGTTTTATTTAGGGCATGACATGACTAAGTTACCTATATAACACTATTTGATGCCATTGGTAGTATACGACGATCAATATGCTTCGGCATACCATGTTGAACTCCATCATATTGCCGGGATGCTAATCATTTGATCTGAAGTGAACGCTACACACGACCGTGTTTTCCGAGCCGAGAGGAGAAATCCCGTCTCTTCACCTGCTCAAACCGCACCAGGAACGAAAGATAGGCTATATAGCACAGTCACTTTTATTGTAATGGAAACTTGTGGACTCGATCTTAAAGTCCTGACAGGCTGGAGTTTTTGCAATCTCCACAAACACAATATTTACCATGACGATAAAATTAAAATGCAAAAACTAACGAAAGCACACTGACTGACGAGCGCTCTCACTGAACACCAGCCTGCTCTCACTGAGCCGAGGCTGCGGCTCCCTGCTATGACGTCAAATGACGCGACTTTGAAAAAAAAAGCCGTTTTTACTAGCAGTCCAAGAAACGCTCACTTTATGTTCTAAATTAGTGTCCTTATGTTGTTTTAAAACATTTTAAATCCTGCATTAACTTTTCATATGGTATTTTCATACAAGGTTATCTATAAATTTCGATTTTTTTTTTTACCTGCAATATGCTCTTTAACGTCTAATGAGACGCTTCGGTTAGGGTTAAGTTTAGGTAAGGTGTAGGGTAAGGGTTAGACCACTAGGGGGCGCCTTCTGCCCAAATATATCTGCGTCCCATTTCACGTTAAAGGGTGCCATGTGCGTTGGATATTTACGCTTTTGCAAAAGCGTCCTATATGGCGCTTTGGGATCTTCTTATTAAATGGTCTGTACACTTACAAAGTTCCCAATGCTTCGTTTTGCATGTATGGAGCCTCAGTATGTTTCTGTGTTAGTGTGGGGCTATTTTGAGCCTTGTTAGTGGTATAAACTAGCGATTTCTTTTACTTAGTCAATGCCCCCAGTACTAGCTAGTATTATACGCTAAACAGTTTTTAGAGATAAAACTCTTTACATTCGATTATCAAGAAAACAAATCTCAGAGAACGATTGACTAGGCACCGATGTTTTATTAGACCAAAGGTTCATTGTTCGCCGGAGTTCTCCTTTAATCATTGGTAATGGAATATTCGGTAACACTTTACAATAAGGTTCGTTAGTTAACATTAGTTAACTACATTAGTTAATATGAACTAATAATGAATAGCACTTATACAGCATTTGTTAATCTTTGTTAATGTTATTTTCAACATTTACTAATACTTGATTAAAATCTTGTTAACATTAGTTAATGCACCGTGAACGAACATGAACAAACAATGAACAGCTTTATTATCATGAACTAACATTAACAAAGATGAACAAATGCAGTAACAAATGTTTTGCTCATGGTTAGTGCATTTTAGTAAATACATTAACTAATGTTAACTAATGAACCTTATTGTAAAGTGTTACCAAATATTCTTGATCAAACCAAAAAGAGGACTTGTAGTTATAATGAAAGACTGTATGTTTAACCATTGACCATTTTGAGTAAAATAGCCATTGACCATTTTGAGTAAAATAGACCACATTTCTGCTACCATAATAAATAATACAGGTGAAAATCCACAACCTAGCCTGATGCCTCTTCTAACCTCGAATCTTGGACATGTACCTTGTCCTTGGGTAAGAGCTACAGAACCGTTTATGTCTTTATAAAGCATTCCAACAATACTAATTACATTTAGGACCAAAACCAAAGTGTTTGTAAGTTTGAAAAATAAAAGAATGCTCCACCATGTCAAAGGCCTTATAGGAATCCAAAATTAAAATGAAACCATCTTCTTCAATTAGAAGACTAAATTCAATCAAATCAAAAACTAACCTGATATTATTATGAATTGACCTATCCTTTAATAATCTTGATTGGGTCACACTAATAATTTGTGATATTCCTGTTTTTAATCTAGAAGCCAGTGCTTTAGTAAACAGTTTCTAATCTGTTAGTGTTATGGGGTGTAAATTATCTAATATCCTCATATCTTTTCCTGTTATTGGTATCAAAATGATAATCCCCTGTTTCATTTACATCAGCCTTGAGAGTAATAATCTTGCCTGGGCATTTATTGATGCATATAGCGACCCCTGCAGACTGATTTGAACCATGACAAAACATCATATCATTCCCCCACTATTTTTCTTTTTTCCAAAAGTTAGCATCTGCTGACTCTGAATGTGTTTCTTGTAGAAAAAACAAAAAAAACAAAAAAACAAACAACAATATGAAAATTGGCTTTCTCTTAACAGAGCACCTTTAAACCCTAACAATTTAAAGAAGAAAATGAGATGTCAGATTTTAATGCGAACATGAACAATTAAACAGATGGTACAGATGGTTTACCCCATGGTAAAAGCAAATTCAGGTGTTATCGTGCCTAGATTTTGAATCACATCCTCTCTCATGTGCTCATTTGAGTTCTCATTGAGACCTTCTATGCCAGTGTTTCCCAACCCTGTTCCTGGCGGCACACCAACACTGCGCGTATTCTTTGTCTCCCTTATCAAACACACCTGATTCAACTCATCAGCTCATAATCAGATGGGTTAATGAGCTGATGAGTTGAATCAGGTGTGTTTGATTAGGGAGACAAAGAATACGTGCAGTGTTGGTGTGCTGCCAGGAACAGGGTTGGGAAACACTGTTCTATGCGAAGACACCATCTTCTTTGTACCTTTCCTCTTCCAACACACAAACTTTAGATCATTCTTGACTTCGATCAGTTTTTCAATTTGCTTTTCCTTCATTTTGATTTTGTCTTTGCATTATCGTAACTCCTGTGCATTTATTTGGACAGACTTGGCAACTCTTGCAATTATAGCACTGTGTTGCCTCATTTGCATGCTTAATTCTTCGTGCTGTACATCTACCCAGTTCCAAGGGCTTTAATTGCTTTAATTACTTTTTCCCCTTTTGGGGGTTTTTCTCGGTGTGGGTGGATCAGAATCAGCTCCTCTGTCCCTTTTGCTCGAACCTACAGCTATTTCCATTTCATAACAGGGGTCTTCCATTTCTATATCTATACCACAACTTGAGGTATGTATATTAGCATGTGGGGGTGGAATAAAACTTGTCAAATTAAACAAACTTGGATAATTCCTAATCCTACCTATCTCCACCCCCTGATCCCTAACCCCACCCCTAATCCTACCCATCGCCACCTCTAAGATCTGGATCCAACTCCACCCCCTGGGTCTTGTGTACTGCAATGAGGTGCTACTGGAATTATGCGAGAGCATAACAACTTGACTACTCAGGCCCCGTCCACACTACTGCGTTTTCGTTCAAAAACTGAGAATTAAAACAAATACCATCTCCGTCCACACCAGTGTTTTATCTGCGTATTAGAAATGATCTCCGTCCACATTAAAATGACTGAAAACGCGGATCACGTGACAATTAACCAACACTGGGCATGCGCGTGCCGGTGTAAACAGTGGTTGGCGAATCAGGGTAGGACACATCATGACTGATAACACCCAATCATATTTTAATCTATTTTAATTTATTTTGATGTATGACTTTGAAAAATGTTCTTTGATTGACAGGGTGATTTTGTTTAGTAATTAGATTTTTATTCAGATTTAGTATGGTGACTTAGCCTGACTTCGTCATACTCATATTCAAGAAAGAATATGAGTCTGAAACTCCTCCATTGGGCTTTGATTATGAGACGTGTCGTAACCGAACCAGGACAAAAAAAATCCCTCTGCACTCAATTGGATAGTCGGTAGACCTACCAACCAATCAGAGCAACGCATAAGTCAACTCCTTAGCATAGCGCAGTTTTCAAATACAGAACGTAGCCTACTTTATTTATTTTAGAAGTTCAATAACGAGTGTTACTTCTTTTACTTACTTCTCCATGAGTGCCACCAAAGGAGAAACCACAACAACCACAGGCTTTTCATTACGTCCCATCTTCTTAACAACCGTCAGAGCCAGTTGATAAGTTACACTTTTCCCGAATCACGTCTCTGTTTGAACCTAATTTACTTTTGTTTTAAAATGTAATTTATTGAAAATTCAAGAGAAGTGACTTCTCAATTTAAGTTAATTCTTGCATTCACAGGTTAAAATGTTTAATGTTTGTTAGAAATGAACGACTTCCAACAAGTGCCTTTTCCTCCACGTCCTTTTATTGAGTTGTGAACAGACCATACAGAATCAAAATCACCAGCGCTGGGGGAGCCAGAAAAGATAGCTCAGCCTCCCCATATGTGACATGCAAATATATATATATGAAAAAATATCAAGGGGAGTTATCTGGTCTTATCCAATAGGATTATATATGACCTCATACCATATCATACATTGTATAACATTTATATAATAAGTCCGAATATGGTCAATATCCGTTGAAAATACCCTCAGAACCTAGGGATCCTAGAAGACTTCTATATGTAACAAAAGAAAGAAGAAGAGAAAGGGGAGAGGGAGAAACTCTCCAGATGTTTGAACTAACACACACTACAGAGGAATGTGCAAGCAAAGCATGAACTCTTCATAGAGCCTTTACACTCTTTGGCCTAATGGACATAGCTGAGACTAAAAGACTTATATTTCTGACAATGTTTCAATAGCCTATATCTCCTAGATCCCCCTGGCTTTGTATTATTATTATTTATTTACTGAAAGAGGTTAATCAAAACATCAGTGAAAGATTAAAAATTAAATTAAAAATGAAAAATCCTTAGAAATTTTAAGCTAACTTTCTGTAATTAATAATGTTTTGTTATCGGGTCAATAAAATATTTTATTCCTTTTTTGAAAAAAAGAAAAAGAAAAGACCAACCACGCGGTGGAATCGAACAGTCTACCATCAATTGCGCATGTCTTAACTCGAAATTGGAAGTGGGAGGGTGTTTTTATTGTTTTAGTAATACTAGCACAGTGCCACGGACAGGTATAAGGAACATATTTTTCATTAATATTGTCTTTAAAAATAGTTTGTGACGTGCATCTGTATATTACCGCTTGCCATTTTAGTCTATACAAGCTTTATCGCGATTGATGCACGTCTCGCTGGAAACAGCTTATTTAATGCGACCCTATCTTTAACAGCCTCTGTGCGCAAATCGACTATTTGTGCTCAGTTTAAATTGTAACATGCTTATTTTAAAATGCATTGAGGAGAAAAGGATTTGAGTTCATTTATGCGTGAAAAGTTTTTCGTTAAAGTTAGTTAATCGCAGTTTGCTGTAGTAATGATTCCATGCAACGGCGTTTCGAGGATCAAATTAAAGAGGGATTCGTTTAAGCAATATAACAAATTAGAGCAGAATAAACGGCGATGGACTGGGCCTAAAACTGTGTCTGGTTTAAATCCACTTGCCGATCGTGGCATACAGGTACAAGGCCAAGAGAGCTATCCAGTTCCGGAGGCAGAAGATGTCGTTTCTTCGGAATTAAACGCCCACGAAACGTGCGCTACCGCCGATCCCCAACCACCGTCCTATTTTGACGGGCAAGCGAGCTCCAAACAAGACGCTCATGCTGAACATGACGATTGCCGGGGGCATTATAATCAAGGTACTTTCACATCCAGAGTCAGTGGCTTTTGTAACTGTGGAGGTGGAATGACTAAAGCGCAGGTCACATGTACAAGGAGTCGGTCAGCGTCCGAAAAAGTATTGAAAAAATTGCCCGAACACAAAAAAGAAATTTTCTACCGTCTGCGCTTAGCTTTGTGCTTTGCCAGGAAAAAACATCTAAGTGGCGGGAAGCGCGTGATAGATGTGCCAGCGGGAACGCCATGTCGCACACTGTCATATATAAACAGTAAAGGGTCGGCTGAGTCAGATAATATTTCTATTAAATCCACCGTCTGTGGAGAATCAGTGGATCAAACTCCACCTGCCCAACTAGATGCAAAATACGGAAAGAAAACCGGCAGTCAAGAAAACCAAAAATCTCGTCGGGGAAGGAAACCGAGGAAACTCTTTATTGATAATTTTGGTGGGTCTGATGGACAGGTGAAAACTACCTTCAAGACGGAAGTCCGGAGAGGTCATGCAAGTAAAGCCAGACCCACTATATCTGGACGAACACCAAGTAAGGGTCAAACCATCATTATACATGTCAATAAATATGGAGGTAATTTAGTGAGGAACATGTTGACCAGTTTTTTTATCAGACTTCATGTTTTACAGGCAGCAAAGTCTGTTGGGTTAAATGAGTAGGTCACTTAAAAAAAAAAAAAAAAATTGCTGATAATTTACTCACCCCCATGTCATCCAAGATGTCTTTCTTTCTTCAGTCGAAAAGAAATTAAGGTTTTTGATTAAAACATTCCAGGATTTTTCTCCATATAATGCACTTTAATGGAAACCAAACGGTTCAAGGTCCAAAAGACAGTTTGAGTTCAAACTGTTCAAAGGGCTTTAAACAATTCCAGACGATGAATAAGGGTCTTATCAAGCCAAACAATCGCTCATTTAAAAAAAAGTTTTATAAGCTCAAATGCTCGCCTTGCTCTGTTCTGTGATGCACGTTCGTGACTCTCCTGTTTGAACTCGTTCATCAAAATTAACTAATCTTTTTCGAGTCAATTTGTTCATTTCGTTCGTTGAATGAACCAAATGACTAAAAAAAGGTTTGTTCATTTTGATGAACGATTTCGAACAGGAGAGTCACGAACGTCCATCACAGAACAGAGCAAGGCGAGCGTTTGAGCATATAAAATTTAAACTTTTTTTTTTTTTTTTTTTTTTAAATGAGTGATCGTTTCTCTTGATAAGACCCTTATTCATCGTCTGGAATTGTTTAAAGCCCTTTGAACAGTTTGCACTCAAACTGTCTTTTGGACCTTAAACCATTTGGTTCCCATTAAAGTGCATTATCTGGAGAATTTTTTTTTTTTAAATGAATTTATTTATTTATTTAATATGGACATAACAATAACATTGGACGAACCAGATGCATTGTTTAAAGTGTAATAGCACATGTGCTAATTTTCAACACCTGTTGAAAACAGGTGTTGAAAAAAGTATTCACAAAAAGTATTCTCGTCGTTTGATAAAGTTTAAATTGAGCCACTGTAGTCACTTGGACTATTTTAACGATGTCTTAATGACTTTTCGATGCCAGCAAGTGTCATTCCCTCAAGAAGCCTATGGACTAGTATGCAGGTGCGATCTTAATATCTTAAATATCGTAATTTGTGTTCCGAAGATGAACTGTTCTTAAGGTCTTACGGGGTTGGAACAACATGGGGTGAGTAAATACTGACAGAATTTTCATTTTTGGGTGAACTAACCCTTTAAACAAAAATGAAAATTCACATAAATTACTCGCCCTCGGGCTGTCCCCGTTGTGTATGAATGTTTCTTTAGATTAACACAAGTGAAGATTTTTTTTAGAAAAATAATCCATCTCTGTAAATCCATAAAATACTAGTTGATAATTACCCAGAAGTCAACACAGCAAAAACCACACAAAGCCATCACAGTAGTAATGCATATGATCCTAGTTTGAGGTGACCAGAAGTCCTGGTTTTCTGGGGACAAGTCCCGGTTTTTGGTGATCCGTTCCTTACTGGACTTGTCCCCTGAATTGTCCCCGGTTTACAGCTTATTCAAAACAACCCACGTAAATACATTGCATAAAAGCCCAACCCAACATACAGCAGCCTGCTTGGTTATAGGAGCAATCGTGTTGTGCGTCCAACAGATGATGCTGTGAGCGACTGTACTTGCCTACTTGGTCGTGCTCTGCTACTTCATGAAGAACATAACCTAGGCTAGAGCAGAGCACCATAATCATCAAATACCAAAGAAACATAATTATTTCTTTCAGGGTAGTAACATACTAATGTTACTTCTTGTTGATGTAAAGTAATACTGCTTTTATATCAGGGCCTCCACAACAGGGTGCAGGAATTTATTGCACAATTTTAAAGTCTTAAAAGTTCCACTCACAACGCATTAATTTCCACACTAAACAAGCCCAAATAAGAGTAGTAATAGTAGTAAGGGAGAATAGCAAATGTTTTCGTGTGTCAACTTTTGGGTTACAATCCACTTGTATTATATGGACTATTTTTCAAAACATCTTTGAGTTCATCTAAAGTCATATACATCTTGGACTCCATGAGGGTGAGTAAATGAGTACAGAATTTCCTTTTCTGGGTGGAGAATCCCAAGCATTTTGATTGATATGATTTAATGGAGAAATTTGTCAGCGTTTTGGGAGAAAGCAGTTATAGGGAGGCTCTTTATATTCATATTGCATTTTTACTCTCACCCTTTTCACATTCTTTGTCTCTGATTGCAGATATCAGTACAAAAGTTGAGCTGAGACGAAGACTTAGGTCAGACACGAGGAAAGACCGCAAACGATTGGTGAAAAATTCGTGCTGTGCTTTGTGTGGTGATGTAAAATACACTCCTCCCCCTAGTAAGAATCTGGCCCGTATACTCAATCACAGATCGAGAGCTGGCCGCCCCAGCCCGACTGCGTTGCAGAAAGGTGCCTGTCATAACTCAGAGTCCCATCGGCCCCCGACCACACCGATTTTGCGCTTTGAGAAAAACCTCATGGTGAAACTGTGTGATGTAGCCCGAGTGTTTGACATAGCCTCACGTGATTTCTCATGTGTCTTGCCAGCGGTACTAAGACAAAAGAGGAAACGCAAAAGAGTGAGGTGCTCAATGAAAGAATTCAGTTTTCTCTTGCAACCTCCTCTTCATGGCATCAGCAAGCAAAGAAGTAGGATTGCTAACCAATCCTGGGAAGTTTCCACTCCAACCCATAGCTGTGCTTCTTTCTCATCAGGTGATCCTCCATCTGGAGCTACAGGCAGCACATACATTTCAGACACAGCAGAGACTCCAGATGGATCTGTAAAGAAATGGGATGCTTGCCTTGTAAGGAATCCAGACTGCGAGAGGATGAGACAGACCGACATTGAAGGAACTGCCTCAGTACTCCCACGTTGTGAAGACAGCAGTCCTGTTGTGCGTTTCTGTGAGAAAGACAAGGCCTGTCCAATGAATAACATCTCTGAAAGTCCTTCCAGCCCAGTGCGTCGTGTACCACCTTTAATACTCAGACGAGTTACTGTCAATGGTTTTGTTTTCAGACATGACAATGAGAACAGAGGTCTTTCACTGGATGAAGAGGAGGAGGACAGAAGAAATGAAGATTCTGATTGTGAAGTGAACTCACCTGAGAGTTTCTCCTGCCAGCGAACGCAAGCCTACATATTTTTCCCCCAATCATCATGCGCTCGCACATGCAAAATCTGGCCCTTTCCTAGAATGGGCCCTCCTAATGAAATCAGACCATCGCATCTAACTGGACCCCGGTGGATTGTGACCACTCCATTTCCTGCCACCGTTCAGACTTCTCACGGTGTAGCACCTGAATGCTTATCAGATAAGGATGTTCAAAACAAACTTTCCAAACCCACAAAGCAAAGCAAGAGCAGTCATGATGAAAGAGGAGCACTGGAGGGCCAACTACTTTCTTCTGCACCAGGTGAGAAGCCACCTATTGACATGTTAGCTGTGTTGGAAAAGACTTCAAAAAATCCAGCACAAAGTCTTTACAGTCCCAGAGGTACAATGACTCAAGATATTTTTCATATTTCGAAACTTGCAGAACACACCACTTACTGTGCATTTGGTGAAAAACCACCCACTTGCACACCAGAAAGGGCTTGGAAATGTCTAGTAGACAGTCCAAGAGTCGTATTCTCTCATGTTTCCAAACCAGCAGAGCTTGAGTCAAACCAAAGTCTGAAGAAAGCTTTTGAGGATGTTCTTGAGTACTCTGCACCTGTAATGACTGAACAGGGTAACAACTACAAACTTAATGGTCTTGACTATGCAGCATCATTAGAAGGGAACGGTATTTTAAAAAAACATTCCCTTCTCAAGAAGTCTAATAAGGAAATGCTTTCAAGTGGGTCCAACAATCAGTCTGATGTTCCTGTCATCAGGGAAGAAGATACAAAATTGCGCAAAGATTCGTTAAATCCCAAAGCTGTTAGTCGTGATGGGGTCGAAAATTGTGGTAGACGAGTTCTCTATAACCCAGGGTCACTCTCGCAAATATGTCTTAAAGTAAAAATGCTAAAAGCTCAGCATTCTTCTTTAGTGACAACCACCTCCTCGGTGGAGCAGGAGACCAAAAGTGTTACTCCAAATTCAGTTGGGCATACACCCGACAGCAACCCTGACTTTTCAGGAGAAGGGAAAAGAACGCAACTATTTGACACCTCCTCAATCACAGACTCCTCCTCTGAAGATGAAAACAAGAATTTCACTAGTCTGTCTTCAGAAGAGGAGTCATTGAAACGTCATGCAGCTGAGAGCTTGTTGTCTGATGATGATGGGACATGTCAGATTAAAGATAAAGAACAAGGCTCCACCCTTCCACCATTTCCGGTGATTGCAGACAGCTTCCTGGATGTTTCTCGAGCATATGAAGAAGATGTCCTTATACTGGATGTGATACAGGATGATCCAGAGTTGTTCGGGGCTGTGGTCACTGAAACTGTGAGTAACAAAGATGCGTCTACACAGGAGAATGAAGAGACACAGCAAAAATCAGAGTCGAAACTTCAAACTGGAAATCCCTGCAAGATTGTCTGGGATATAAACTCAGATCGGTAATTCATTTAAGAATTAATAAACAATGATGGATCTTTTTAAATGTCTTTTTAAAAGTCTTACTACTGGAAGATTGCTGTTTGTATTTAATTGAATTTATTCTTTCTTGTTGATGCATTTGACTTTTTTTTGACTGAATATGGTTCGGTTTCTTAATCTATCATTTGTTTTAAAGCACCAGCAAACCTCACCCAACTGCTGTAGACGCCAAGATGGAAGATTTGAAAGATGGTGGTACTATGATGGGTATGTGACCTTTGAATTGTTTGACATAAATATTTTAAGCATAAATGTCAAAATTAATTTGAGTTTTAAGTTTATTTTTTGTTTCCTAATTAGTTTAATTAAATGGATAGTTCACCCAAAAATGACTTGTCATTTAACCCACCCTTGTCAAAAGTTGTTAAGCTTGTATGAATTTCTTTCTTCAGCTGAACACAAAAGAGAATATTTTGAATAATAATTAAATAAATAGAAACAATTCTATGAAAGTTAATGGGCCTGTTTGGTTGCCAATATTCTTCAAAATATATTCCTTAGTAATAATATAACAAAATATATTCTATTTCTACCCTGAAGAAGGCTGTTTGTGCCACTATGCGTGGTTACTGGTTTGTATAGCCCCCCCCCCCCCATGTCTTCCATGTCTTCAAAGAAGAGTGCCTTGGATATTCTTTAGTGTTCGGCAGAAGAAACAAATTCATACATGTTTCGGATAACTTAAGATTGAGTAAATGATGACAGATTTTTTTCCCTTTAGGTGTGCGAAGGTCTCGTTTTCTTTTAGTTGTTGATCAAATATTAGAGCTTTTTCTTATCTTATTTTTTATAAGAAAGTGACTCATTTTCTGTTTTTTCACCTACAGTAAAGGAGACACAGAGTTACATAGCTCAGCCTCCCCAGTGTATAAATACTTTAAAGTCAGAGGTCAGTTTGCATTGCTCCAAAACACTTGCACATTATATTGTGATGATTTTATTATAAAGTGTGCCGTTATGCTAATTGTGTGGCTTCTCCTCAAGCAAAAGGGACACTAGTTTTGGGGGGAAACCTGCTTCTTATCCTTTCAATTCTGTTTGTTGCTGCTAGTGGACCAAAAATGAAACTTTTAACACTTATTTGATGTTTGGTTCTGAACATAAATTGTGATGAACAGAGGGTTGTTTTGTGTCCTCATCTTACAGCATGCCACAGACTGCAATAACCAAGAGATGAGAGAAACAAACAATCTGTCTGCTATTACAGTAAAAAACACAAGAGCAACAAGTCTTGTAATGAACACGTGCGGTAATGGTAGGTCAAACTCAACATCAACCTAAGATCTGAGAGTAATCTGCCCGAAATGTTCAAGTTTGCTTATGAATATATGTATTGTGTCGGAATATACGGTCAAATTAAGCAATCTAACCATAAATGTCACATGTATCATGTTTTATGCCCAAGGGGTTGAAGTGACTGCAAAAGAGACTTCTGCTTTGAGGAATGTAAACAGCAGTGTGAGTATACTCAATCTTTGACACGTATAGATAAGAGCGAACAAAATGTTAGTGTTATATGTATTTTACCATTACCTTTCTATTTTATTTATATTTTCTTCTTCTTTTCTTCTTATATTTTTACTTCTCTCTGTCTTCAGTATTGTTGGTACCACTTTAGTGAATATAGCACCTGCCTGCGAAGTGTCTGTTGGTTCCTGCACACACCAAGAGATGGAGACGAAAAGGTCTGTGTTGTAATATAATTCTGGTTCAGTGTTTTTTGACATGACTGCCCCCTTCTGAAAAAAAAAAATGATTGTTTGAGAGTCATCTGAGTTTGTGTTTATGGTTTGCATTTTTTTGTTTCAGTTCTGCATGGATATAGTGAAGAAGTTCTGTCATGTTGGTAAACGTGGTCTTATTCTACGAGCAGGTAACAGAACTTAACTTATTAAAGAAATGGAGGGTGTGCATTGATGACATTTTACCAACGGGACAAGCCCCCTCAGCCAGACTGTGTGGCAAAACATCCTGCAACATGACTAGGGATGTCCCGATACCACTTTTTCACTTCCGATACCGATACCGATGCCGCACCTTTGGCTTTTGCCGATACCGATATTAGTCCGATATTTTTTTTTTCGTGGTCCGACGTGCCGTATACGGCCCACAGGGTGGTTTATAGGTTTAACTTTGTGAAAGACAAAACAAAACAAACACAAAAGTAAACATAATACATATCTTTGGAAAGCTGAGAAACTCGTGATTCGAACGACGTAAACCATTTTAAGATACAATCAACACAGCGGGCACAATCTGTCTCTTTGTCAGACCACCAACAGCCAAAACAAACCAACACAAACTGGAAGAAACTCACCAATTAGCCATCTGTTAGTCCACATTCCAACAAAAATGGTTTGGTTTCACTGTAAAGCGTCCATACAATCCAATTTGAAGAAGTTTTTAGTCCAAAACAATTGTATATATGAATAAACATCCATGGAATGTAAATAGTAGCATTTCGCGTTAGCCGACAGCGCTATCACAACTTCGACGCACTAATGCTACGTTCACACCGGACGCGAATAGGGCGTCAGGCGCGAATGATTTCAATGTTAAGTCAATGCAAGAAAAATTCCTGCGGCGCGAATGAGGCGTGGAGCGCGGCGCGGAAGACGCGAATACGCCTCATTCGCGCGTCAAGTTGGCGCGAATGGTGCGAATTGGGCGTTGTGCATTCACGCGTTTGACGCGAATTCGCGTCTGCCGCCCGAGTTGAAAAATCTGAACTTTGGCGTGAATTCGCGCCGCGTTAACCAATCAGGAGCCTAGCTGCTTGCTCACGTGGTGAAGTGTCTGGATGCTTCAATAAATTATTTTGTTAATATGACTAAATGCATGGTGGGATTATGCACAACAAAGCAAATGTTTCATCACTTAAAACATTATTTCTATATGGAGACATGTTCATTTTGTATTGAATGTTATTCATTCCATATCTAGAAATAGTATTATGTTGTAAAGACAATCAACATATGTGCATAAATTCGTGTCTGGACGTGAGAGAGAGAAAAAAAAAAATCACAGGACAGGTTAATAACTTTTGAAGGCTGGCTCTATTTATTATCAAAACAAAAATAAATGACAGCTAGATTAGATGGATGAGGGGCCGGGCGAGGGTGATCCTCGCTCAGATGCGGGACAACAGGTCATCAAACTGGGCGCGTGACAGGCGGAAGTACCGCTGACAGCGGCCGTCCAGCGCAGCTCCTGGAGCGAGCGAATGGTGAAACTCGCCAAACGGTTCGGCTCCGAAGGGTCCGGTGGACACAAATATACGGCGACGATGATCCCCACGCCGCTGTTCTGCTATCCAGAGTAAATACAGAGCGGTAACTCTCTTGATGAATGCTCGGTCGACATAAAAACAATGACCGCCAACGGATTTTGATTCTGACGCGCGTCACGCGCGTAAATTTCGCTTCAAACTTTACGCGCGCCAGTTTCGCTCTCTCTTTGAGTGACAGTTTATCTATCCAGTTGCAATAGAGAATGAAATGACGCTATTTTCTGATAGCCAATGAATTTCTGAAAAGACTGAAATGCAGCTTTTGTGGAATCATCCGATTACATTAGAATCCGTGCGCAAAAGCGAGAGTGATTCTCTGCGCGCGTGTGCTTAAACACAACAATCATCACGTGACAGGCTGCGCCGCTAAACTGGATATCGCTCATATTTTTTTCTCCCCTCCGATCTCCGATCTAGCGTTCTGGGCCGGTATCGGCGCGATACCGATGCCGTGGATCGGATCGGGACATCCCTAAACATGACTGGCTTTACATTTAGCCATTTACTCACCCTCAAGTTGTTCCAAACCTCTATGTGTTTATTTGTTCTGCTGAACACAAAGGAAGATATTTGGAAGAATGTTTTAAAGTGGGGGTTGACTGGGATTTCACTTTTTTGATTTTAAATAGTGTGTAATGTTGCTGTTGGTGCATGAAGAGTATCTGTAAAGTTGCAGCGCTGAAAGTTCAGTGTAAGCAGAGATATTGTCTTTTAAAAATCAGGAAGTATAATTGCCTACAAAAACGACTCGATTGGGACTACAGCTGGGTTTTAGACATCACTAACCCATACATTTGCATCAACCCTTCCTCCGGAATATGGTACACTTTATGTTTGTCAGCTGTCAGGTCTTCTGTGTTTGAGATTCCCACGGATGCTGTACTTCGTCAACAATGGATACAATTTATGTTTGATTATGTTCCTGAAAGTGACGCCCGTAATTTAGCTCTAATTCAAATTTAGAATCTAATTCAACACCGGATTCAACAAGAAACTGTTACAAAAACATGAAGCAGTTCCAACTTTGAAACGAGAGACAGCAGTTGTTGGGCCACAACCTGTAAGTAGGCGAAGACTTCATCATTTTAAATGTATTTACATGTTTAATTCCAGACGTAGCCTTGTGTTTTACTTTTTTCAAATGCCAGTGGCTTTATAGCCACTATAGGCTACTAGTTATGCTATTTTGTGTCTACGACAAACGCATACAAACATTATGAACCTGAATTTTGTATAAGTACTAATGTTTTAAACATATTTTTCATGTATATGTGCTTTATGACGTTATTTTCGATTTGATCAAGAACGTAAACTAATGCCACGCTGTTTGAGTATAACGTTAGTAGCCAGTCAATTGCTATTGTTGCTAGTCAGATGCTATTGTGTAAAACAAACGTGTATAAAGTTAAAAAAATGTAGCAAATTATCATTCAGAAATCAAATGTTTAGTAAGAGCAGTGTGTGGTGAGTAGGGATGGGTACCGAAACCCGGTATTAAACGGGCCCCGGTACTGAATTTTGAAAGACCGCTGTATCGATAAGCTCGGACGTTATCGGTTCTGCTGTCGGTACTGGAGAAATTATTTATCATTCCTATAAAGACGTTATCTTGAACATGTTTATATCGCCAGCCTTTTCTATATATATTTAATTAAACCATTTGTCTGTGATGCAAATTTGAAATTCGCAGTTCAGAAGAGAGAGAGAGCGATCTCTCACGCAAAGCCACAGCACGCACAACACGACAGCCTTTGCTGAATGAGTGACAATGAGGACAGAACTAAACATTCAACGACGTGGTTACACTTTAGATGTGGGATATTATTCTAATATATTTTGTATTTCGGCTTCCAAAGATGATAAAAAGAAGATATTTGAGATAAAACCGTTCAAAATCAAGACGCATGATCTGTCCAGCTTAACGTCCTTTAGCCTACTTCACAGCACTGCGGAGTGCTGTCAGTTCTTCCTAAAACCCAAACGTACCGTCAGAATCAGCACGATCGGCGATTGTTGCAAAATGCTGTCTTCTACTGTTGCAAGATCAAAAAATGGCTATTAAAAACACAAAAGCCTGCGCAAGAGACGCTGTTCACAAGGCGGTGCGTGCTCCGAAACGGACTGCAACGAGACAAGAAAAGTAGCCTATACTTTGGGCTTTGTGTGTCCTTAACTATCAAATATACATAAAAATGTCAAAATGACCAGCTCTGAGATTCACTTAAACACAGTTTATTCACTTAAACACAATTATGTCTTAAATGGACGTAAATAATAGGGAGAAAATGATGGTGCTTCAGTTACCTATTAGATTTGCTCTCGGTCTTAAAGGGGCAGCAGTCTAATAACCTAAACGTGCTGACGATTCAGCCATTAATGCAAATCAAACAACAAAAGGCAGAGAAAATCACTCACAGCTTTTGAATGAGTAACTTTAGATTTAATAAGCATTAATCTATCTATGATAAACTATACAGTGCTATTTTATATTTGATTACTAAATTAGGTTTCTTTTCAGACAGAAACAATTACCTGAAAAGATATGTTAGTACACCTTCCTGAAATTAAAGCACTTTGTATATAATTTGTATCTTTGATTAATTGCATTCTTGTGTTTGTACTTGTTTTTTTTCTTATGTGTCCTTTTTGTATATAAAACAAAAAAAGCCTGCACATTGCTGCATAACAAAAATATATTTTTCTTCGTTTTGCTTTTTCTATTTTACATTTCAAAATATAGAGTTTAATTATGTTCTTAATTCTTAAAAAACAAAAAAACAAAACAAAAAAACACACCAAAAAGAACCGATAAGAATACCGTTAAAGTACCGGATCGATAAGCGGTATCGGTAAGAGTAGTAATACCGATAAAACCTTAACGATACCCATCCCTAGTGGTGAGGTTCTGCTTGACTCTCTTTGTCGCCGTTTTCTCGGTCTGATTCTGCCTCAAACTGATAACAGTATTGACCATAGTATCGTCACCTTTATTTACATGGTTGGACCTTTGGCATGCACGTTTCACCCGTAAAGGTAATGGGCGTAGACCTTCCGGACAACGTGAGCGACAGTTTAGCCAATCACAACACACCGGCCCAAACTAACCAATCTGAGCCCACTGTGTGTTTCTGAGGGAGTGTTTTCATAGAATCGGGAAGTGAACCGCTCGTTCATGGGACAGAGGAGAGCGCGGCTTACAATAAAAGTGAAATTTATGAAAAATAAGACTTTAAAAAAGAAAAACCACGAATACATGATATATTGCACCCCATAAACACAATCATGCAAAGAAAAAAAGCAGTCAACCCCCCCTTTAATCAAACAGATCTCAATCCTCATTGACTTCCACAATAGGAAAAAATACATACTATGATAGTCAATGGGGATTGAGATTAGGGCTGAACGATTATGGAAAATAATCAAATTGTGATATTTTTTTTAACCAATATTGCGATTGCGATTTAATATGAGATTTAAAAAAAAAAGTTCTTTACCTTCTGTATTAGTCGACAAAGACAAGCAATAAATCATTGTAGAGTAGGGATGGGAATCTTTAGGCAGCTCATGATCCGATCTACTTTTTTTTTATTAATTAATCTTAATAACACAAAATATGTATTACATGTGTAAAAACACATTCTTTGAAAAATAATTATAAAATTTTTTTTTACTTAAACCAATGTTAAGAATTTTAAATAGGCTTTATAAAATAATATATCTTCAAAATATAAAAGCTAGTAAATAAAGAGAAACAAAAAAAAAAGCATTACAAGCAATAAAGAAAGAGTGGTCTCAGTATTTAAAAGTAGGCTGTCTGAATGGTTATCATTCAAGAGCTGGAGTGATTTTCCCCCTCAGTTTAGATATAAGCTGCATTCACACTAATGCACATATCTCTTGAAATTGTAAATGTGCTTTGTCCTGTTGGTTTAAGAACTGACCGTGTTTACATTAATTTCGCGTCATAAAAGCATTTTGACATGCAAGTTTATGCACATTTAACCAATGAGTCGCTCACGGCCGCATGCACGAGCGCTCTTCACAAAGCGCGCGTTAGTATTTTAAAATGAAAGCAGCCTTCTCAGTGATTTTCATAGTTATAATGTATAAGCCAACTACTGCATTCCAAAAGACATAAATAATGCCTTTGTGAAGCATTTGTAAGGAAAATTCCCGCGGGAGAGAACGCGCACTGCTATAACATCAAGCAAAGCGGCAAAACCTGTGCAATATGAAGCCCGCGAATGTCCTTGTAATTCGGTTCAACCCCGAACTTTATGAATCGAGCGGTGTCGTGTGTGTGTGTGTGTGAGAGAGAGAGAGAGAGAGAGAGAGAGAGAGAGAATAGAACCAAGCAGAAAACGGTTGGTTTCTGAAGCACGCGCAGCGTCATCACGCATCTGTGTAAACTAAGCTCAGACTCGATTCTGAAATTCTCTGAATCGATCCAGGATTGTTGGGGAGAGAATAAATAACACAATATCACATACATTAAATAAACTGTTCTTTTCTGAACGCCAGACCGCGTAGCGTGGCAAGTTGATGCTTGATCTTACAGACTGCTCCCGCGTGTCACGTGACCAGTGTAATCGCAGCTCTTGCGATTACAAAATCGCGTTTCATCATAACGCGATTTTATCGCAAATGCAATTAATCGTTCAGCCCTAATTGAGATCTGTTTGATTATAGTAACACCAGTGTAAAAATGTTGGCTAGTAGAAGCTGATTTTGCCAGTTGATAACAGACCCACTACAGAGCGTCCGGTGAGAGACTTTTATCAGAGATGATCGGGTGTTTGGGAATAACCCATTTATTGTCACCACAACTCAGTACACTGAACAACTTCAACTTTGCATGTGTGGTTTTCTATTGATAAAGATATAAGAAAAATTAGATAAGTACAAATAACAATAACAAATAATACTAGTAGAAAATAAACATATAATATAGTAAACAGTAATCTCCAAAATGAATATTAAATTGCTATGATTAATACAGTACAATAGGCACAAATGTGCCATTATATGAAAAAGTACACCAATAGAAGTTACGAATACAGAGCGGTTGTAATTCGACACCTTTGCGCACTGAGGAAAGAAAAAGGAGCTGCTCTGTAGCACATTAGTGCGCATGCGCCCAAAGAGTGGGTTAAAGGTGCAATGTGTAACAAAGTTGAGTATCTATTAACAGAAATGCAATATGACATCCATAACTATGTTTTCAGTGGTGTATAAAGAACTTACTTAATTAACCGTAATGTTTTTATTACCTTAGAATGAGACATTAATAGCTCCATAACCGCGGGAATCCCCTTCTATGAAGGTCGCCATGTTGTGACGTCATATTCCTACCGTAGCCGAACGCGAACACACAGTGCTACAGAACGCGTTTCATCACTACCTTGAAAGAGAAGTAGCGGAAAGCTGGAAGCTAGCCTTACACTCCGTGAGTAGTGACTTTTCCCTTGTGAGTGGTGTAAAATATGTAGTTGGGATTGTTTCATGTAACTTAGTTCTCCCTCGCTGTGTTATGGGTTTGTTATGTTGGGGATAGATGTGCTGTTACGTTCGTGAGACAGCTGATGATTAGTATTCATGTCATTGACCGTAAAACAGTACGTTACAGGAATCACTAACCCGTCGATAGAGATTTTTACTAAAGTCTTTTATCACTAAAGTCGATCGCGAAGATTTTTCAAAATCAGAGAAAAAAAGCCTATTGAGTGTAGTAAATAGTATCTATGGGATGCGGAGATGACATGATTGTAACAGCGCGCGCAGTTCCGACCTTTGGACTCATGCGGACGAGTCCCAGCTCAGCCACAGTAACAGCTCATATTAGCCAGCTAAACTATTACTACCCTGTTAGAAAAAAATATATAGCTGCTCCCTCGCTGTATTATGGGTTTGCTACAGTATGTGGGGAGAAATGTGCTGCTGGTTACGTTTGTGAGACAATCAGCTGATTAATATTATTTTATTAAATTATAAAAACCCTTGATCCTCACCTGACTATGGCTTTGTAAACAGTATTCATGATGTGGTTTATAATGGACTGTGGTACAGAAACAGTGACAATGTTACACACTCTTGGCTGGCTATTCTTTGCTGTCTCAGCCGACGAGATGTTTGTCCCGTTTTAGCAACCGTAGCTTCTTCGAAAGGGAGGGGTGAGCAGTGGGCTGAGCCCTTAGTGCAAACCTGGTGCAAACTCGCAACCGAACCACTAGATGTCGCTAAAAGTCACACATTGCTCCTTTAACTCTAGAAAGTGAGCGATATATACATTAAATAACCCTTATAATTGACCAAAGGCACGTAGATAATGTCTTTTTTTTAACTCTTTATTTATTCAAGTAACAACAAACATAACAAACATGACATAACAAAACAGAACAGCAGGGTGTAATGTTGCAAAGAATCCCTTTCACACTTGAGTCTTATAGAGTATCCATTTCTTCCATCTCTTTTCAAAAAGAGCTGATTTCAGCCTAACAAAGTGAGTGATTTTTTCCATTGTAAAGATTTCTTCCATTATCTCCTTCCATTGTGACACTGTTAAAGTGTGACTCTTCAGCCAGTTCCTTGTAATAGTTTTTTTTGTGGCCATCAACAAAACTTTGTATAGATACAAATCCTCTGGTTGTATAACAGTATAGGAAAGTAAACCAAGATACATAGTTTGGAAATCAGTTGGAAACGCATAGCCCAAGACAACTCTTATTTCAGTCGCTATGTTTACCCAGAAAGGACTAACTTTGGGACAAGACCAAAAAACATGAGAGTGATTGGCGTTCATGCTGCCACAGAGTCTCCAGCAGTACTGGGAGGACTTAAGTTGCTTACTTTTGATATGAGGTGTAATGAAATATCTGATTATGTTTTTCCAGCCAAATTCTCTCCACTGTCTTGAGCTGGTGGAAGTGTGTTGAAGTAGACAAATAGAATGCCAATCATCCTCTGACACCTTGATCTGTAGTTCAGATTCCCACTTTTGTTTTATATAAAGGGAATTAATGCCATTACAGTTTTGTAGGCATTTATACAGTCTAGAAACAATTTTTGAGGGTAATTTTTGGTATGCACCCGACACCAATTCTATCAGCTTACAGCCCTCCTGAGAAAGGTGAGGCTTTATCTCAAAATCATAAAAGTGCCGTAATTGAATGTATCTAAACAAGTCAGAATTGTTCAAGTCAAATTCCCTCTTTACTTCCTCAAATGATTTAAACACCAAACCCTCAGTCAACATACACACAGCTGTGATTCCCTTTCCAATCCACTTTCTAAATGTGCTATCCAAATTACCACTCCTAAAATCAGGAGAGAAAGAAGGCCAAACCAAGAATTTACAATCACCTTCGAATTTGTATTTTTTCACCGTGTCCCACCAGAGCTTAATGGTTGTTTCGACTATGGGATTCCCCTCTTTCAGCTGTATATTAGTTTTCTCTCCCAGTCTTGATTGAGGTAGAGACGTTGGGATATAGTTAATTTCAATTTGTTTCCATTTGGAATAGTAATTAGGTGAACACCAATAGATAATATTCCTCAATTGGGCAGCTGTAAAATAATCTTTGAAATTTGGAAGGGAGAACCCCCCTTTCAATTTCTCCAGCTGAAGTGTTTTAAGTCTAATTCTTGATTTTGCCCCCTTCCATATAAATCTACTTACTTGCTTATCCCATTTAGCGAACTGAGAGTCAGGTATTACAACTGGTAGAGAAATAAATAAGTATAACAATCGGGGTAATATATTCATCTTAATCACCTCAATCCTGGAATTAAAGTCTAAAACTAGATTTGTCCATTTAGTCAGGTCCCTTTGTATTACCTCATTTATTTTACTATAATTAGCTTCATATAATGAACTGAGATCTCGCGTCAAAAAAATACCTAAATATTTAATTTGTTCCGAGTCCCATTTGAGTTTGTGTTTTCTCCTAATTTGCTCAGATGGGCTGTAATTGATACAGAGGACTTGAGTCTTGGAGATATTTAGTTTGTAGCCTGATTTTCCTCCAAAGTCTTCTAAGATTTTCAAAAGTTTGGGGAATAATTTATCCGGATTCTGAAGATATACTATTACATCATCTGCAAAGAGACTTACTCTTTGTTCTTCATTGGACACCATTACTCCTTTAAGGTCTAATGTTTGTCGCAAGTATTGGGCTAGAGGCTCAATAAACAGGGCAAAGAGGGAAGGGCTCAAACAACAGCCCTGTCTGGTTCCTCTGAAGAGCTCAAAGTAATCAGTCAAATCGCCGTTTAATTTGATTCTTGCCATCGGCTTATGATATAAGGCTTGTATACAGTTAATATTAGAATCATTAAACCCCAGTCTTTTCAGAACTGCAAATAGATAATGCCAACTGACTCTATCAAAGGCCTTTTCGGCATCAAGGCTTACTAAGGCTATTGGAATATTTTGTTTTTTAACTTCATTAATTATATGTAAGGAACGTCGTATGTTGTCTTGGGCTTGGCGCCCCCCAATAAATCCTGTCTGGTCCTCGTCTATTAAATCAGGAAGGAAAGACTCTAGTCTTTTAGCTATAATTGAGGTAAATATTTTATAATCGACATTTAAGATGGAAATTGGGCGATACGATTCACAGTTAACACTGTTCTTCCCCTCTTTTAATATGACTGAGATAATAGCTTCCCTCCATGAGGGGGGGCACTTTGCGTATTTTTAAGTATAATTGAATGAGTCCAACAGTAAAGGAGCCAAGTCATCTCGAAATACCTTATACCATTCATTGGGAAAACCATCACTCCCTGGACTTTTATTGTTTTTCAATCTTTTTATTGCCTTATCAAGTTCTACTTTAGTAATAGGTCTTGATAAGATCTCGTTTTGGGTAGATCCTATGGAGGGGAGATCTAAATTTGTCAAAAAATCTTCAATTTCGTTATCGTCTACTTGAATCGGTTGATCATACAAGGATTTATAATAGGATAGGAAGATATCTTTAATTTTCCCTGGGTCAAAATTTACCTCTCCAGATGAATGATCTCTGATTTTGCTAATTGAATTTCTCGATTGTTGTGATCTAAGACGTCTTGCTAGAATTTTTGTCGCCTTCGGGCCTGCTTCATAAAAAGTTTGTTTAGTAAATCTCATTTTCTTTTCAATCTCTTCTTTTGCTAGATCTGACAATTGGTTTCTTAAGTTTTTTATACTCTCAGCCAGCGATACACTTTTATCTGAATGTTGTCTTATTTCTTGATTTCTCAATTGTTCTTCTAATTTTGACTGAATTAGTCTTTTCATTTTATGCATATGAGCCGTTCTTGATATCAATTTGCCTCGCATGACAGCTTTTACTGTGTCCCATAAAATAATTGATTCTATTTGATCATCTTTGTTATCAGAAATACAGTCTTGAATTTCTTTTCTCAATTCTTGCACCACCTTATCATTATTGATGATACTAACATTAAACCTCCATGTAGTTTTTCTAATAAGATTACTTAAATGAATAGTCAAATGGATAGCATTGTGGTCTGAGATATCTGCTATTCCTACGCTACAGTCACTGACACAATGTCGATCAATGGTGTTCATCAAGAAAAAATCAATCCGAGAGTGGACCTTATGAGCTGCTGAATAGTGAGTGTAGTCTCTTTCCAGGGGATGGAAAGCTCTCCACACATCGAACAGGTCCGCTTCCTTTATCAGTTTTTTAAGATCTTTTGATTTATTATTAATATATCTTTTTTTTTTTTGCTAGTTGAATCCTTAGCGTGGTTTAAAACAGAGTTCCAGTCACCTCCACAAATCAAAATTCCCTCACTGTTGGAAGCAATCTTATCAAATATTAGTTGAAAAAACTTCCGATCGCCTTCTGGAGGTGCATATACATTTACTAAAAAATAGGGATGCACCGAAATGAAAATTCTTGGCCGAAACCGAAAACCGAAAAAGAGAAAACCAAGGCCGAAAACCGAAACACCGAAAGAAATTATGCCAATTATCAGTATCATTGCATTTATGGCTATGACTGTGTACAAACGTTACTTAAATCAAGGCATTGCAATTGCATAAATTAATATAAATAAATAAATTACAAATTATGCAAATATTTATTTAGCACAATGCACAGTATAAAATAAAATTCAAACTAAAATGTTTTTGACCCCACTCATGTGTACATTAAATAATAATCTAATGACCTGCAGAAAGGTTTTAAAATTAAATGTTCTCTCAAAAACAAAGCCGAGTGCAAACTTCTTCTCATCACACCAGCACCCTTTGCACGTCTAAATTAGTTTCTTACATTTTAAAAATTTAGCATACAATAGCATAAAAAGCCTTTTTAAATGAACAAAGGTCCATGATTAATACAAATGTACATGAAACTTAACAAAACATGTTTAGTGAATGTAGAAAATATATAAGAGAGCATTTAGTTCTATACATACATGTTCCCATATGTATTTTTTTGTAATGTCACACAAGTAATAATCTCAGGGTTTACTGGGTTTTAGCCTACATGATTATTTTTGTATTGGTGGTGGTATACTAAAAAATAAACATTGTCATGTGTTTATCTTTCTTCTTCTCACCGATTCCTAATGGTTAGAGGACAGTTACTTGAGTCGTCCCCTGTCGTTTCAAGGAATAGTACAACGGAGAGCGGGTCCAGTATAAACGCCTCGACCGTTTGGAGCGGTGCGCGCACTGTCTGAGGAGACTTGCGCATACTTTCGCCTGCCTCCGCAGCGCGAGTCTCCACAGTTTATACTTGACCCGCTCGCATCCGGAGTCGTTGTCATGGCGGCGCGCATTGTTTAGAGCAGATATAGGTGGATAAACAAGGCTTCCGTCTCCTCGCGGGTTCAGATTCACTGAAATACGTCCGCACCGCAAACATGTTGCTTCAGACAAGCACGTGCAGGTCGCGGTTTCTGTTTGCGTCATCACAACATTTCGGCCGTATTGTTTCGGTGATAAAAGTCTTTCGGCCGAAAACTGAAAATGCACTTTTGGGCCATTTTCGGTGGCCGAATATTCGGTGCATCCCTACTAAAAAAACAATTGAGTTATTAATTCTGCCTTTGACAATCACGAATCTACCGTCCTTATCACAGTCTTCCTCCATCAAATCAAAATTAACAGAATTAGAAACAAGGGTGATCACTCCCCTCCTTCTGCTATTTTTATAAGCACTAGAAAAAGAATTTCTGAATCCTAATTTTTTAAATTTATCATGCTCTTCTTTTGGCAAATGAGTTTCTTGGAGGAAGATTACCTGTGCTTTACACCTTTTTAATTTAGTTAGTAATCTACTTCTCTTAATTGGTCTGCCAAGACCATTTACATTTATTGAAACAATTTTAAGTTCACCCAAGCTACTTATGTTTGATGAACACAGAGGAAGAAAAAAAAAAACCCCGCAAACAAACATGAACTAAGAACAATAACTTCAAAAACAAAACAAACTGAACGATACCTGTGACTTCCATTCAGTGGGAATATTGCCTGACCCACCATGACCCCGTTGGAGGGTCTAGGGATAGTTCTCCAAAAAAAAGAGGTCCCTATGCAAAGGGTGAGAGGCGTAGACATCCCCTCCATCCTTAAAGTCCAACGATTCGACGCAAACAACATGTGCCGCTCTACAATGACAATGAATGCGCGGAGATTGCTTTGCGATTATGAAAATGTCCAAATCCTAGAAATCAGATTCCGCTTCTTTGAAACTCCTTCAGCTTCAGCTTTGCCCTTTGAGCTGTAGCTGGTACGAAGCCTTTGGGTGGTTGGCCCTCCCGCTGCCATACGTTTAGCTTTTGAAGCCAAGTTTCCGCGTCCTCTTCCGTCACAGCCGGCAGCTCCACATCGAGACCTCGCCTCCTTAGCTCTAGTCCTGCTTCACGTGCGGAGCCGTATACTTTAGCTCCGTCCTCCCAGTGAATACGCATATTTGTGTACGGTGTTTGAAAGCGAATGCCTTTCTCCTTCAGCACCTTTTTAATCTTCTGGTACTCCTTTCTCTTTTGGACAATTTCTGATGCGTAGTCGTGATCAAAGTAGATGTTCCTGCCGTTTAGTTGAAAAACTCCCCTTTTCCACGCTTCCTTTAGTATCATCTCTTTAATAGTGAATTCCTGGAAATTGATTATGATAGGTCTTGGTGCGTCACCGGGCCGCCTGGAAAGAGCTCGATGGGCTCGCTGTATTTTAAGGTCCAATTCAGCTGGTAATGCCAGATGTCGCTGGAGCAGATCTGCAACGAAATTCGCCATTGACGCCGGCTTTTCTCCTTCGTCAACTCCAAAGATCCTGATGTTATTTCTGCGGGATCTTGACTCCAGATCGGTCAATTTGTCTTGTAGGGCCTTTTGTCGCTTCATACCCTCCGCCACCTTCACGGCCAAATCCAAAGTAACGTCCTCTACACGCCCCACCCGAGACTCCGCTTCTTCCACTCGGTCGGTCAGGCCTCTCAAGTCCTCCGCCATCGTGTCAAGTTTGCCGCTTAATTCCTGCTGTAGAGAAGTAATATCCTGTCTCACTGTGGCGTTGTCCTGTTTCAGCTCAGTTCTGAGAGATTCGATAGCTTGAAGCAAGACGCTAGCTGTAACACCGTCTGTAACGTTAGCAGGGTTAGCATTAGCTTGCTGCTCTGCGTGGCTAGCCTTGGACGACGAAGCGTTTTTATCCCGAGTTTTCGACATTTTTGTTGAATTACCGTCTTCTTCCTTTCTCAAACCACCTTATTGCGTGTTTAATCACCGTAAAGGATATACCAGTCTCGAGTGTGGTGGAAAATATTATCAAATTTGAAGAGCGATCCACAAGCACGTCTAGTCTCTACGCCATTACACCGGAAGTCCTCAGATAATGTCTTTTTAATGTTACAATGAAATACCTGAGGAAACTAGTATGCAAATATACACACAAACATATTTACGAGCTAGTTCGCATCGTCACTCGCATACATTACCTTTTCACATGCCAGGCTATTCCAACATTTATAAACTAAATAAAGAACAATGTAAACAGGCTGCTACTTACTTTCCAGGCACGCACACAACTTTAGCAAAGATAAACGCTACAGTAGTGTTGTTTTTGGCGGCCTGTTTTAATTTTCGTTTTAGTCTAGTCTTTGTGTCAAGCTGACATTTTAGTTTTTGTTAGTTTTAGTCATGTTCATACTCTTTTTAGTCTAGTCTAGTTGTAGTCGACGAAAACTGATGACATTTTAGTCTAGTTTTAGTCGACGAAAACCGATGACATTTTAGTCTAGTTTTAGTCGACGAAAACCGATGACATTTTAGTCTAGTTTTAGTCGACGAAAGACATAGTCTAGTTTTAGTCAATGAAAATTGTATTTTAGTCTCTTTTTAGTAGGCAATTCTATTTAACTCAGTCAATATATAAGAAGCCTACCTAGTAGTAGGCTAGCCTATAGATGAAACCAATTTTTTTCTTTTAGCCAAACCCATTTCAAACAATCTTATCTTCTTATAGTTATCTTCTTATATTATTGTTACCTTATAGACTCAAGAATGCATCCAGGAAGACGCTCTGAATTGAATTTACTACATATTTATTTTACCAACCAAACATGTTAGTAGCCTACACACATGATGAAATTAAAGTTTTTCCAAATGTCATTTTTTCTTTTTCTCCCAAAGACGAATCCCTTTCTCTGTAACAGACTTAACTTTGTTTGTTGTCATTTATGCTAAAGCCTGTTTCACACATAACCATTTGCAGTGCGTATTTTTCCCGCACCCATGTTACAGTTATGATTAGCGCTCATACCGCGCGCTCTGGGAGCGGTGCGTGCATAACAGCAGAGCAGAGATCTACACACTACCTCAACAACACGACAAAATGGATGTAGGCTAATTTAAAATACTGATTTGAAATAAAAAATTGAGGATAAATGTTGTGATTGTGGTACAGCCGTAGATCAGTTGCGCACTGCAAACGCAGCACATGTGAAAGCAATAACGCGCGCTGCTCCTGCATACTGCAACACGCACCGCATACACACGGAGTGTGTGTGAAACAGCTGTAACTCACGCAACTGCTTCTTCTAAATAATGCCGCGAGTGGGGCTTGAGGATCTGAAGTCGCATGCGTTTGCACAGTGCGATCTAATGCAGCCCCTGAAGTGACACAGGAAACAGAAATGCTGCATACTAATAATGCAAGTAGGCTAAGCGAGACGAGATAACGTTGACATTTCGTCTCGTCTCGTTTTGGTCAACGAAAATGAAGAGACATTTTAGCATAGTTTTTATTTTTGTAAACCACATTTAGTCTCGTTTTTATTCGTCAACGATATTGCATTATACATTTAGTTATAGTCATCGTCACACGACCAGCATTTACGTTGCGTCTCGTCTCGTTTTCGTCACGTGATAAAGGTTCGTTGACGATGATATTTAGTCATAATTTTCGTTGACGAAAGCAACACTACGCTACAGTATATCCTGCGTCTGCTTTCCCGTTCATCAGACTCAATTCAGTGGGCGGGAGTATGGACCTGCATGTTTTTTCCGTGACGCTGATTGGCTCGTTAGACGGATGCTGAGACGAAGGCATAAGTTTTGTCATATAGTAGAGGAACTAAAACACTTGAATATAACCATAATAGTGGCCTTTTTTACAACCAGGTAACTTTTCAACCTTCATAATATATTTCCAAGTCTCTTGTGATGGTACATCGACTTACAATAGGTTGAATGACATGTCTGCCATAGTCTGACGGGGTCTGTAGTGTTTTTAATCTTACTTTTAAACTTCGGGTTTCGGGTAGTAACCCGGCATACAGACATCCCAAGTCTCCCGAAAGATCCGGGAGTCTCCCGCAAATTGATAGCGTCTCTCTGATGCCCGCAAATCAGTTAAAATCTCCCGGGTTCTAGAGCGAGATAGAACATACTGCGCGCATAACGTACATATTTGTTGTTGTCAACAAATGCGCGTGCATGTAGGATGACAGAGTTTATGACAGCAGTAGAGGACAATACTGTTTCCCAACTGTAGGGGGACCCCGAGAGCAAAAAATACCTGGTGTTACTTTAAAACATTCTTCCAAATATCTTCCGTTGTGTATAGCAGAACAAATAAACACATAGAGGTTTGGAACAACTGGAGGGTGACTAAATGATGATAGAATTTCATTTTTGGGTGAACTATCCCTTTAAACAAACAATGATCTTCTCAAATTAACGACGTTTACAACTTGCCAAAGAACCAGTGGTCTATGGAGATTAAAATGTGGCCAGGAATCGAGTGTCCTGACATTTGTATGTCTACCTGATTTTGAGGGCAGGGAAATACATAGTGTAAAACAGTATAGGTAGAACTAAATCTGGATGATCACTGTTATGATTGTCATTGTTATAGCCAGGGCTTGACATTAACTTTTTTGCACACCAGCCACTGGGGCTAGTGGTTTTCCAAAGTTACGAGCCACTCAGCATTTTCAGTGGCCACTATTTTGACATTGATACCATAGGAGAAAAACTGCCATATAGATAGTTAATATTATTTGGAAGCCGTTATATTAGGCAGCTGTCACAATGTTTTATATAGCCAATATATTGTATTTATCTTTTTAAACGCACACTTTGAATGTGAGCACAAAATCTGCGGAAATGAATGCAATTATGCTCAATACGCGCAAGTCAAATCGGTGCTCGTTCACACAAGTGACAACCACAGAGTGTGAATTATCAAAGACGCAATCAGAGAATCGCAGAGACAATTTTCAATTTGAGAGAAAATCCTGCTATTTAAAATTGGTTTTGACTGAAAATTATGTCGGCGATGACCTGTAGCCAATGAGAGAGCAAGATACAGAGCAGCAGATAGTTAGGGGAGGAGTTATAAACCAGAATATCAGTATTTTAAGAGATATATTATTTACAATTAGTGTATAGCAAATGGAGACAGAGCACAAACATTTGCTTAACCAGCTGCAACAGCAGTACATTGCAATATTATTTATTTACCTCCAACTTTCTTTGCAGAACACACAATACTTCCTCCCTGCATCTCCCCAATCATTTCCTTTTTTCATTTTACTCCTTTTCAGCGCACAGACAATTTGGATGACAAGCTTCTTGCAGGCTATCATTTTTTTATAACAATTCCAGTCTCGCACGAGAACTCCGGTCTATTTCCTTATCACTTCTTGCGTGTTTATTTGTGAAGTATAGTTTGCGAAACAGAGAGAGTTGTCTGCATGATGGATCGGCAAAAGGGGGTTTCACATTGCATGACTTTATAATAAGAAGAATTGCAGTATCCACACAGCAGCAACTGAATGCTACCCCAGACAGTCGTGCAGTGTGAAAAAAGAACAGTGGTCTGATGAGTTTGAAAATCTTGCAATGTGATATCTGCATAATGATAGCCTGCAATTTCACCTAGTTTAATTTAATGAAATTAAATTAAATTAACTAGGTGAAAGTTTAACTAGGTGAACCCCCCCCCCCCATGTCCCATGCATATCGACTGTCACTAAAAAGCAGTGGTAAAACATGAGGAAAAGCTATATTTTTTTTATATAGCTGGCAAAGTTAAAGTCTTATGAAATACACTGACACTTTATTATATTGTCCTCTCAAAAGTAACTGAATGCCCTGCTACATATATTAGCCTACAGTAATCGTAATTCTATTTAAAACATATTAATATAGGTTACATGTATAATTATAATGTCATTATAAAATATATAGTGTAATGTATATATAGACACTGTAAATGCGTTTGAAAATTATTAATTTTCCGCTTAAAAAATTGTTCCATGTATAGCCTAGATATATGCGGCCCCTGAACCCTCATAATAAAGATGGCTCTGCGGAGGTGGATGACTTCTCATTTTAGACACACACACACACACTCCTCGGGATACCGCATCACTCGCAAGACGCAAAATGCATTGGTTGTCAACAAAGCGAAGTCCACCATTCTCCACTTCTCGCAGCTCTCTTGAGAAAATGTTTGTGGCACACAGTATAGTTTAGATCAAAGACTGTTTAGATGTGTCCGTGGTTGATGGCAAACCAACCGTCCAGAGCCAGAGTCTAGCCCTGGCAGCATCTGGACTTTGCACCATGAAAACAAACACTTTCGTTCCATGATTGCCTCTCTCATCTACTATGCGATTTATCACAGTTTGACATGTCTGTCATTGGAAAGATACACGTGGTGTCATGAATAATTAAGAGACCTTGTCTTCTCATAGGATATGAAAACTCAGTCTAATTAATAATTATGAGACACAGATGAGTCATCAACGCACTCACAGTGCACGGCGATGAAGATTTTAAACCCGGAAGACGAAAAAAGCGGAAAACTAAAATTTAATCATTTTAACCCTACTATTAAATCTAACAGATGCTAACATTGTCTTCAATGGTGTTCAACACACATACCTCTGTTAAAATCTCAGAAAATTTGGTTTGGGGTTTCATGATTCTTTAAAGGTTTTACTTTAGTTAATTTGAGCTTAAACTGAGCTGAAACGAACATAAACATTAGCTTTGTTTTTATGTTAATGTTGCTTATCATTTCCGTTGCCAATAAACTGTTCTTATCGTATCTATGATTGAAATGATTTTCGTTTCGCAAGGAGAACTGTTGAATACAATTGTACAGAACGGAATCCATTTTGGTGATTTAAGAATGGGGCATGCATGTTATCATAGCAATGTATCTTGCCTTTTCTTTTTGACAAGATCTGATGTTTCTCTTTCTTTTTACTGTTTTTGCCTGATTTAATGATACGTTTAATTTCCTATTATTATTCATCTAAAATCAGGGATTAAAAACTAATTGGTTCGTTCTGCATGAGCAAAAGCGGAAAAAAAATCAGTCTTCTTTCAGATGAATACAATCAGAGTTATATTAAAAAATGTCCTGGCTCTTCCAAGCTTTATAAAAGTGCATCTTTCCATCAAAAAAGTGCTCCACATGGCTCTGGGGGGTTAATAAAAGCCTTTTGATGCAAAGCGATGAGTTTGTGTAAGAAAATATTCATATTTAACATGTTACAAAGTAAATTTCTAGATTCTGGCTATGGCTGTTATAAGGCCGTTATAACACTGCGTGGCTCGTGCTTTCACTGCGTGATGTGTGCAGTTATAGGAATAGACATGTATTTATTATGCCTATGGTTATAGCTATGTCCCCAACTTAGTTTTTGTCTTATATTTATATCATATTATGTTCTTATATTAGCATATCACATCAATAGGAGTGCAGTTTTCCTGTGCACAAGTGTGATATTTATGTTATACAATAGTTAAATAAAAAATATTGTATTTAACAATAGTTAAATAAAAAATAACATTGTGAGTTACTTTTTAGACACAATATTATCAATATTGTTTGTTTTCCCTTTATTTTGCTGACTAGAATTTCAAGATGAAACCGTAGCAGAGTCTCAATGCAACAGACAGTGATGATTTCTTGAATGAAATCTGCGTTTTGAACGAATAATTTTAATTTCAATTCGATTCAATGAACAGTCCCGCAAGAATCAGCCGAATGACTCCCTCAACTCGCTTATTAAGACAGTGACTTGCCGCCACCTACTGGTGGTTTTAGTTTCATATTAAAAGCAAAATGTCAAAATTAGAAATCATTTCATATTTAAATATTGAATATTTATTAAATTATATTGATATTGATTAAATTATTGATTATATTGATTGACTCTCATAGCTTTATTTATGCAATTCTAAATTGAGTGTAAATATTAATGCCACTTCTGATGCTGCTTCTGTGTCACCTGCACTGCAAAGATGGATTTTGATTGAATGATTTAATTTGACTGCTAACAGTGGTACTGTTTAATTATTGTGTAAATGTGTAATTAAGTATTATTGTATAAATGCGTATAATTACTGTATAATTTAATTCGAAATGCTCGTATTTGACACAAAACGTGATGCATAACTCTAAATAAGTTTAGAAAAAATGTCCATATATGGGTGAAAATGCCCCTGGAAATCACTTTAATGGCAAAAATTGCACATTAACTAATCATTTCTGTCACTGCTGTGAACTGACCACTGCATAGAATATGAAAAATATGAATATCTTCACGAGTCTGCTGTCAACAATAGGCCTAAACCAGCCATGGCAACAGCACAAAAAACACAATCAGTAAAATATCATCTAATTATTATCAACTTTAAAAATATCAAGATATATATTTGTCAGTATTGCTCACCCCTAATGTATGGTATTAATTTTAATTCCTTCAGGTCTTAAAAAGTTCTTAAAAATCCTTAAATTTGACTTTAAAAAGTGTGCAGGAACCCTGTAACCCCAGAGGGTTAAAGCGTCACAGCATTGCATTGAAGGAGTAGTTCACTTTTTAAAGGCCATATAATGCCATTTTTGTAAAAGTTAATATGAATGTTTAGGGTCTAAATGAAAACTTTGTAATATACTTTTATTAAAAATTGACATTAGTATTTTAAGAAAACACCATTTTACCTGGTCAAAATCGGCTCTTGTTTTCAGCAAGCCTTTAATTAATAAACCAAAATTAAAACAAATTGATTAAATTTGAGAGCTGTATAACTACCACATTGGCTCCTAAGGGACTGCCTCTTGACGGCCCAGAAAGTCAATGAAGAAAATGTTTAAATATCCCAAGTGACTACCGTGGCTCAACTATATGTTTATCAAGCGACGCGAATACTTTTTGTGCGAAAAAACAAACAAAAATAACGAGTTTATTCGACTCTTTATTTTCTTCCTTGTAGGCCAGAACGAGACTTCCTTATAGATTTCCACGACGCATGCGCGAGAATTGCGATCTAAGCTGGTGTGAGCAGATCGCAAATCTCGCGCATGCGTCATGGAAATCTAAGGAATTCTCGTTCTGGCCTACAAGGAAGAAAAGAAATAGTCGAATAAACTCGTTATTTTTGTTTGTTTTTTCGCACAAAAAGTATTCGCGTCGCTTGATAAACATATAGTTGAGCCACGGTAGTCACTTGGGATATTTAAACATTTTCTTCATTGACTTTTTGGGCCGTCAAGAGGCAGTCCCTTAGGAGCCAATGTGGTAGTTATACAGCTCTCAAATTTAATCAAAAATATCTTCATTTGTGTTCTGAAGACGAACGAAGGTCTTACGGGGTTGGTACAGCATGGGGGTGAGTAATTAATGACTTAATTTTCATTTTTGGGTGAACTAACCCTTTAAGGCTTGAGGACGTTTCTGAATGGTTGGTTAACGTAATGTTACTTTGATCAATCTTTGTATGCACTGGCAGGGTAGAGTAGTGAGGTATGAATGCTGTGTTTACTGATACGTTAGTTCATTGACAGATTGACGTTACAGTAAATGAAAAACTTTTTCCCTGCGATTTGCAAAGATTAATATAAAGATTAATAAAACTTGAGATGCAGAGGGAACATAAACAGTTGGTACTGATTATTTTTTCAGGAGCAGTTTCTTAGCAAAACCAGCTTTATACTGATCCTCGTTTATAAAGCAGTCTGGTGAGAAATGATTCGCGCAAACAAGAAAGTATTGACGTTGATCGTGGGGAATGTTCCCATCGTAAACAAAACTCAGCCACTGCGTCTTCAGCGGTTCAAATTTAGGAACATTTATTGTTTATTGCACCCAAGAACAGAACACAATCGCTTAGACGCCATTCTGCTCCAGTGTATCAACAATGATGGTCTATGATGACAGCTCGCTCAGGGCGGGTCTGTGTTGAAACACTGCTGTTAATCAACAACCACGGGAGGGGCGTGCGACCGTGTGACGTCACACGGTCGAACGGCTCGATTTGAGACAGGGGAAAACAAATAAGGAGATTAAAACAAAACCACTGGATGGATTTTTATCATTAAATGGTGGTTGTGTACAGGCACTGACAACACACATTGCAGTACAATCAACTTGTAAAAGTGCATGTACCATCATATGATCCCTTTAAAAAAAAACTTTTGCTGATAATTTACTTACCCCCATGTCATCCAAGATGTCCATGTCTTTCTTTCTTCAGTCGAAAAGAAATTAAGTTTTTTTGATGAAAACATTCCAGGATTTTTCTCCACATAATGCACTTTTTAATGGGAACCAAACGGTTCAAGGTCCAAAAGCAAGTTTCAGTGCAAACTGTTCAAAGGGCTTTAAACGATTCCAGACGATGAATAAGGGTCTTATCAAATGAAACGATCGCTCATTTAAAAAACAACAAAGCTTTATAAGCTCAAACGCTCACCTTGCTCTGTTCTGTGATGCGCGTTCATGACTCTCCTGTTTGAACTCGTTCATCAAAATGAACAAATATTTTTCCGAGTCAATTCGTTCATTTCGTTCGTTGAATGAACCAAATGACTCAAAAAAAGATTAGTTCATTTTGATGAACGAGTTCGAACAGAAGAGTCAAGAACGTGCATCACAGAACAGAGCAAGGCGAGTGTTTGAGCTTATAAAACTATAAACTATAACTAAGACCTTTATTCATCATCTGGAATTGTTTAAAGCAGGGGTACTCAAGTTCAGATGCCAAGGGGGCCACATTTAAACCACATAAAATGTGAAGGGCCACAAAGTACAACTTGCATTGTAAGACTTTATTTATGACAATATTTACATTATTTTAATATTTACATATTTATTTAGAAATTCAGTTTATTACTTATCTTGCTAGGTAAGTCTTGCAAGTCTTTTTGCTAGTCCTATATAAAGTAAGCTAATACTGAATGTGAAAATAAAAAATCTGGAACAATAAAGTGGATTAACATTTTTCTAGCAATATTAATGCAACAAAAAAATTTAAAAGTTCATACTCCTACATTAAAAACCTCCCTGCAAGTTAAGTCTTGCTAGTCTTTGTCCAATTTAAATTAATACTGGAACATGAAAAAAAATAAATAAAATATAGCTGCGAGCAGCGATTGCGGGCCCAAGCTGGTGGCACCGCAACCCCGGCGCCTTTAGTTACCTGATATTGAACACAAGAGGGCAGTATAGCACTACGTATGACTCAGATTATAATTTTTTCCCGAATTTTACAACAATCCGGCTGTTTTTGAACGTAAACATAATTCTTAAATGAAAAAAGGGAAAAATTGGGGAAGTTATCATATTCGTATAATTTAATTTAGAAACAAATGATGTATAATTACATTTTTAGAAGATATGAGGCTTTTAGTGTTTACTTTTTTGACATTACTTTAATCTTTTGCCATAGTTGCACATGTCTACTGGCAAATAAATATGATGTATCTGTTGAGTTTCAAGCAATTTCAAGCATGCTAAGAGTCCCAAAAGCATCAAAAAAGAATGTTAAAGTTTGATTCGTTGCCATGGCAACAGTATCAAAGATATCAAATATTCATTCACAGGTCTACATCTGCCGTGTATTTACATTATACAGATGAAGTTTGAAGCAAATCGGTTAAAAATAAGAGAGTGATTTCAAAGCATTTTGAAAGTGACACACTTCCTGCTGCCAGTTGGTGGCGCTATAACTTTGACTCACAATAGTCACATCCATGTGATCGGTCTCTTACAGCGAAAACACTGCTGAAGTTTCATCGAGATCAGTTAATGTATGCTGAAGTTATAACACACATCCTGTTTCATGTTTCTCGCCATAATTTCGTTTCCTCGCCACGGCCAAACCGTTCGAGATATCAAAAATCCCCTGGCACTTTTTCATCCTTAATGTCTTGACTTCACGCTGATCGAGTTTCGTCGAATTTGGTTCAGTGCTCTAGGAGCAATACTTTAAATTCCATTGCATGTTTTTTTTTACAAACAACCCAAAATAGCCGACTTCCTGTTGGGCTGGGGTAAAAAGTAAGAGTTTGAAGTATATATGAACCGATGAGATCTATGTGTACCGAGTTTCATATTATTACATGCAAGTGTGTTTGATTTATGAACAAAATTTCCAGATCAAGTTTGTGGACCAAGTTAATTTAATTATTAAACTAATTATATAAAGCTATTGTCAATGCACTACAAGTAAACTGGTTATATACCTTTACTTATAAAAAATAACAAAAATTAGTAAAAAAAATACCAGGCTTAAGGCATTTATTTTTTATGCAGGCCATACACACAGCAGTGAAATGGTTAACCCCTCCCCCTACAAACACACACATACACAGACACACACACAGACAGGCAAAGACACAGAGATGTAGGCTCAGAGTGAGAATGACCACATTCAAAGAAACATATCTGACTTTCTGTGGGTACTAGCTAATGAGTGTCAATTAGAAAGTTTCCAGCTTGAGGAGTACAATATACATACCGATTTTTGTAACTGCAGATAAAACTAACAACCCCACTTTTGTCAAAAGGTGGCGCTACTGAGCCCTCACCACGCCTGTTTCTGAAACTTTGCACATGTCTACTGGCTAATAAATGTGATGTGTCTGTCGAGTTTCATGCAATTTCAAGCATGCTAAGAGTCTCAAAAGCATCCTAAAAGCATGGTAAAGTTTGATGCGTTGCCACGGCAACAGTTTCAAAGATATCAAGAATCCATTCACAGGTCTACATCTGCCGTATGTTTACATTATACAGATGAAGACTGAAGCAAATCGGGTCAAAATAAAAGGGTGATATCAAGTATTTTGAAAGTGACACACTTCCTGCTGCCAGTTGGTGGCGCTATAACTTTGACTCACAATAGTCACATCCATGTGATCGTCCTCTTACAGCGAACACACTGCTGAAGTTTCATCGAGATCAGTTAATGTATGCTGAAGTTATGACACACTTCCTGTTTCACGTTTCTCGCCATAATTTCGCTTCCTCGCCACGGCCAAACCGTTCGAGATATCAAAAATCCCCTCGCACACTTTCATCCTCAATGTCTTGACTTCACGCTGACCGAGTTTCGTCGAATTTGGATCAGAGCTCTAGGAGGAGTATTTCACATTCCATTGCATCCATTTTAAAAACAACCGCAAATATCTGACTTCCTGTTGGGCTGGGGTAAAAAGTAAGAGTGTGAGGTATATATGAAACGATGAGATCAACATGTGTACTGAGTTTCATATTATTATATGCAAGTGTGTTTGAGTTATGGACCAAGTTTTCGGACCCCGTTCCAGGGGGCGCTGACGAGCCGCCCTGCCACGCCCGGGTACCAGCTTCAGCCCGGCTCTGATGGCCGCGGATTCTGACCCGTGTGCAAAGTTTCAAGAGTTTTCGAGCATGTCAAGGGCCCCAAAAATGCCCAAAAGTTAGCAGAAAAATAAAAAGAAATATAGCTGTGAGCAGCGATTGCGGGCCCAAGCCGGTGGCACCGCAATCGCGGGACCGGGGTTGTGGTGCCACCGGCTTTGGCCCTCATCGCTGCTCACAGCTATATATATATATATATATATATATATATATATATATATATATATAAGCCAGTGGCACTGCCACCATGGTGCCTTGAGGGTTATTGTGCACGACATGCAAAACGTAACCCTGCTTTGACTGATGCAAGCTCGACACCACAGTTCTTTTCGACAGTGTGGGTGCAAAAGTGCGCATCGAGGGCATATATAAACCACAAAGTATGCGTGAGTAACCTTCTGAAACCTAAAATGAAAAATGAGACGCCCTACAGACGTCATGGATTTAACGGACACATGATATAAGTAAACAAGACTGAAAATACATATGAAGTGGGCCATTTGGGACAGGACCTATGATTGTGAACGCAGTTCAATTCCCTTTAATTTTTTACTTGCTGAGATTTTTTTATATTTGGCTCACAATTTTCGCCACCTGAGCAAAAATACCTGTACAGCACGTGGAAACACAATGTTTTTAAACATTCAACTTTTAATTTGAATATGCCATTTATATTTTATTTGACCCTTGATGTAACTTATTGGTATTAAATTATATTTGTGAAAACAAGCAGTTAGTTAAAAAGTCACTAAATGAAGCACATTTTAGGTTATCTGATATTTTTTTTCCAGTGCTGTTAACTGTACAGTCTTTACCAATAAACACTATGAAAAATTATTTACATTATTTAAATCTTTTGCAGGACAGTTCAATTCTTTACAATAAAAGAATATAGTAAGAAAGAAAAGTAAGCTGTTACACTGAGATGGTTTGGGAAAACCATAAAGTGTTTTTGTACAGTCAATGAATTGTGTACAGGAAGCATTAAACCATCAAAGTTAAATGATTGTTTGTTTCTTATGAATTTCCAATATTTTCTTTAGCAAGGGGTTTCAAACTTTTTAATGGCAATGAGCCCTAAACAATACCCTTGAGGTTCTTTATTTAGCCTTAAAATATAATAAAATATAGACCTAATTCAACCTAAACAATAGCTTTGTTAGATTCTTTATTTAGGCTCATAATATAATACAAAAGAGGCCTAATATAATATAATATAAAGAAACGAATTGAAGTATTTGAAGTGATATTATATATCAGTTTAAATGCTTCAATTTGTGCACATATTATATTATTATAATATGAAAACAAACTGAAGCATTTAAATAGATCTAATAGCTAAATATGTTCAAGAAAAGTGAATTGCGAACTCTTTAATAGTAATCATACCTAAAACTCCCCCCCACACAAAAACATATTAAACTAATGATGTATTTTGGCTTCACGTGGGTGGGTGTGTAATTTTTACTGTTCTGTGTCCATCAACCGTTATTTCCACCACTTTAATCAAACCACTCTTCTTTAAACATTATGTTGTGATTTTATTTCACGTCTTATTGTTTCTCGTTGCCTCTCGTATTGAGCTATTTTGTCCGCACACAGGACTCACTGCCAATCACACGTTCTCACATCATTCTCTTTCTATGAAAGCTGTAAACTGCATTCACCAGTTTTCACTCTACAGCGGTTAACCCGAGCACTGAAATTATTTCTCACTTAAACTACAATCAAATGGATTTCCACACATTTCTCGTTGGTCCTCTGCGTGGCATTTTCTTATTTTCTGCGCGCCAGTGGCTTCAGAAGTACACGAGCTCAGAGGGAACTTTAACACACACACACACACACACACACACACACACACATGCTCAGTTCAATCGCCCCCCCCCCACTCTCTGTTTCTCTCTCTCTCTCTCTCTCTCTCCCTCTCTCTCTCTCACACACACACACACACACACACACACTTCGACGCGCGCGCCTCTCTCAAGACGGAGTGTGTGTGTGTGAACAGTGGAAACAGGAAACATAATCCGTTATTTTGTTCATAAAGGACAACATTCAGACTGCAAACTGTTTACCTATATTTGTGTACACTCGCAATTAGGGGTGCAACGGATCAAAAAACTCACGGATCGGATCGTTTCTCGGATCAGGGTCACGGATCGGATCATTTTTCGGATCAGCAAAAAAAATAAAATAAATAATAATATATATATATAATAATTTCCCCCAAAATAACTGTAATAGCCTACTGACAAATTCTTTAATAATAAATAGACTTAACATTATGATATTCTGTTTTATTTTAACTTCACAGGGTTCCAGACTGAAAGTTGAGGGCAGCATCACCTCAAATGAGAACTCACAGCGAGTTCTACAAAAAAAAAAAAAAAAAAAAAATTCTGGTAGCACTGGGGCTGACAATAAATCACTAAGCTTAATTTAGGGTGTAGATGAAATTATACTTAGTTATTATCATTTATAATGTCTTAATATCAATTAATAAAAGTAGTGAAAACATCATCGTACTTTTTTCATTTTAGGACAATCTTTAAAGGATAAACAAAAAATGTGTTGGTAATCACATAAAAAATTCAAAAAAATAAAACATTTATTTATGATATTATTGAAGTGCTGGGAAAAGATGTGTAGTAGGCTACTTGTAAGCATTTGACTATTTCTTACACATTATCATATATAGGCTGATTTGTGGACTGAAAGCCTTCTATAAGTATTTCTCCTGGTTTCCACGTCAGCGCTGTTTGATCTGATATGGTTTAAAAGAACTCTGCGCCGAATCGGAGTGTTTCTCACTGGATCTCGTGGTGTTGATGTTATTAATTCTGAGGCGAATTCAATGGATTTCTTCACTGGATCTCCTAGTAACAAGGAGACTGTCACGTTCGGGGCTTTATTTTGTCAATGGATCGCTGCTGCTGCTCCGACCACGGTCCTAATCATAAATGAGTAGCGTATTTTCGTTCCACTTTCATTAGGGCCCAAGCCCTGAAAGGGCGAATGCCCTATTGTTTTCCTTGGGATTATTTTTCTTTACTATTATTATTATTATAATAATTATTATTTTACTACCTTTTGGGCACTTTTGGGGCCCTTAACGTGCTCGAAAACTCTTGAAACTTTGCACACGGGTCAGAACCCGCGGCCATCAGAGCTGGGCTGAAGCTGGTACCTGGGCGTGGTAGGGCGGCTCGTCAGCGCCCCCTGGAACGGGGTCCGAACACTTGGTCCATAACTCAAACACGCTTGTATGTAATAATATGAAACTCGGTACACATGTTGATCTCATCGTTTCATCTATACCTCACACTCTTACTTTTTACCCCAGCCCAACAGGAAGTCGGCCATTGAGGTTTGTTTGTAAAACGCTCGCAATGGAATGTCATATACTCCTCCTAGAGCTTTGATCCAAATTCGACGAAACTCGGTCAGCGTGAAGTCAAGACATTGAGGATGAAAGTTTGCGAGGGGATTTTTTATATCTCGAACGGTTTGTCCGTGGCGAGGAAACGAAATCATGGCGAGAAACGTGAAACAGGAAGTGTGTTATAACTTCAGCATACATTAACTGATCTTGATGAAACTTCAGCAGTGTGTTCGCTGTAAGAGGACGATCACATGGATGTGACTATTGTGAGTCAAAGTTATAGCGCCACCAACTGGCAGCAGGAAGTGTGTCACTTTCAAAATGCTTTGATATCACCCTTTTATTTTTACCCGATTTGCTTCAAACTTCATATGTATAATGTAAACATACGGCAGATGTAGACCTGTGAATGGATTCTTGATATCTTTGAAACTGTTGCCGTGGCGACGCATCAAACTTTACCCTTCTTTTAGGATGCTTTTAGGATGCTTTTGAGACCCTTAGCATGCTTCAAAATGCATGAAACTCGACAGACACATCACATTTATTAGCCAGTAGACATGTGCAAAGTTTCAGAAACAGGCGTGGTGAGGGCTCAGTAGCGCCACCTTTTGACAAAAGTGGGGTTGTTAGTTTTAACTAGAGTTACAAAAATTGGTATGTATATTGTACTCCTCGAGCCGGACAACTTTCTAATTTACACTTATTAGCTAGGACCCACAGAAAGTCAGATGTGTTTGTTTGAATGTGGTCTTGCTCAATCTGAGCCTACATCTCTGTCTTTGCCTGTCTGTGTGTGTGTGAGTGAGTGTGCAGGGGGAGGGGGCTTAACCATTTCACTGCTGTGTGTATGGCCTGCATAAAGAAAATACATTTCTCAAGCCTGGTATTTTTTAAATAAGTTTTTATTTTTATTTTTTATAAGTAAAGACATATAACTAGTTTAATTGTAGTGCATTGACAATAGTTTTATATAATTAGTTTATTAATCAGATTAACTTGGTCAATAAACTTGGTCTGAAAATTTGGTCCATAAATCAAACACACTTGCATGTAATAATATGAAACTTGGTACACATATAGATCTCATCGTTTCATATATAGCCTACTTCACACTCTTACTTTTTACCCCAGCCCAACAGGAAGACGGCTATTTAGGGTAGTGTTTAAAACACATGCAATGGAATTTAAAGTATTGCTCCTAGAACACTGAACCAAATTCGACAAAACTCGATCAGCGTGAAGTCAAGACATTAAGGATGAAAAGGTGCCAAGGGATTTTTTATATCTCGAACGGTTTGGCCGTGGCGAGGAAACGAAATTATGGCGAGAAACATGAAACAGGATGTGTGTTATAACTTCAGCATACATTAACTGATCTCGATGAAACTTCAGCAGTGTTTTCGCTGTAAGAGACCGATCACATGGATGTGACTATTGTGAGTCAAAGTTATAGCGCCACCAACTGGCAGCAGGAAGTGTGTCACTTTCAAAATGCTTTGAAATCATCCTCTTATTTTAACTCGATTTGCTTCAAACTTCATCTGTATAATGTAAATACACGGCAGATGTAGACCTGTGAATGAATATTTGATATCTTTGATACTGTTGCCATGGCAACGAATCAAACTTTAACATTCTTTTTTGATGCTTTTGGGACTCTTAGCATGCTTGAAATTGCTTGAAACTCAACAGATACATCATATTTATTTGCCAGTAGACATGTGCAACTATGGCAAAAGATTAAAGTAATGTCAAAAAAGTAAACACTAAAAGCCTCATATCTTCTAAAAATGTAATTATACATCATTTGTTTCTAAATTAAATTATACAAATATTATAACTTCCCCAATTTTTCCTTTTTTTCATTTAAGAATTATGTTTACGTTCAAAAACAGCCAGAATTGTTGTAAAATTCATAAAAAAATAATAATCTGAGTCATACGTAGTGCTATACTGCCCTCTTGTGTTCAATATCAGGTAGGCCTATTGTGTATATTCCCACCGGTTAATCAACGTGTGACTCCGCTGGGACTTGGGAGCTTTTAAATCGCTTACTTAAAACCGAAAGTCGAAATACGGATGTCCGCACAAGACATTAATGGTGTGGAGTAGAGCGAGCATTTTAAATAAATTCCTATTAAGTAGGATTGAACTAAACAGAAAGAATGTTCACTCTGTTCTGCTGGTTCCTCGCTGGTGGATCATATGATTACTTTGTCATAATCTATGACAAAAATGCTATTATAAACCATATTAATAATAGATAATACACATTGCTCTTATTTTTGAAAAATACATTCATGAAAAACAAGATAACAAAAATCATAAAAAAATATAGCCATGGCTGCTATAAATGTTTGAAATGCATAGGACAGATGTTTAATGACGCAGCAACATATAATTGAAAGGCAATTAATAATCTGTCATTACATCACTGCATTATGATATTACGGCTCCAATACGGTGCAGCACAAAGCACTTATGTGCATCCCGAGCGGAGAATGATGTGCTTGAAGCCACATGAAGTTACAGCGCAGTGAGTCCGTATTGAAAAGTTCAAAGCACAAAGGAAATACATATTTATGAACAGTGTATTATACATTATCTATCTATGCAATAGTTTATTGAGCCTTTTCTTTTAAAGGTTTTAAATTTCAGTTACTGTGTGCGTGAAGAACAATTATAGTGCTCTGACTCTAGTGTTGTGATCTAACCGACAGCGTCCGACACCCGGTAGAAAGTAACACGGTTAAGTTACAGCAATAAAGTCCAGCAAGAAAAAGTTTCTTCATTCGAAAATATAGACCTTTAGACCTTTATCTTAAAGATCCAGTATAATAGGATTAACATTGAATCATTGAAGATCGTTTTATCATTGACTGTAACCGAATGTGACGTGCTGTTTGAATGCTGAATGGAGAATGACTGACAGGCGCAGAGAGGGAAAAGTTTGTGTTCTTGAATTTAATGACTTAAATATTAATTTCTATATCACATAATAGCTTCAGAACACTAATAATACAGTACACAAAAACTTTATGGTACTTTAGAAAGTTTTTGTGCCTTTGTGCCTAACATAGAATAGTATATATGCACAATATAGAATTTGAATCAGCCTCGTCAAAGATGGCAGTGTCAGAGCCGATACCGATCCTGAGTATCTAATCGGCGCACTTCTTTTCAACAGTCAAATTGAAATTGAAATTGCTTGAAACTCAACAGATACATCACATTTATTAGCCAGTAGACATGTGCAAAGTTTCAGAAACGGGCATAGTGCAAGGACTAAATAGCGCCACCTTTTGACAAAAGTGGGGTTGTTAGTTTTATCTACAGTTACAAAAATCGCTATATACATTGTACTCCTCAAGCCGGACAACTTTCTAATACATAGTCATTAGCTCGGACCAAGAGGAAGTCAGATATTTTGGTTTGAATATGGTGAGCCTCTCTCTGAGCCTACGTCCCTGTATGGCAAGCCCTTTTAACATTTAAAAGCTAAGTTTGCCTGTCCGGAATTAACATTGTAGATATCAACAACGTCTTTCTGTCTATTCGTAATTACATTTTGGATAGTTTGTATTATCATTTAAGATATCTGTAACATAATTGTGACTAGTCAAAATGACAGAGTATGGCAAGCCGTTTTAACATTTAATCATAAAAGGCCAAAGCCTTCGGCACCGCCACCCGGGTGCATTTAGGTAACTAAAGGAACCGGGGTGGCGGTGCCACCGGCTTGGGCCCGCCATCGCTGCTCGCAGCTATATTTTTGTTTGCATTCGCTGCTAGGTAACGACTAACGAGTCGATAGATCGCTGATTGCTCAGACGCACATCAGGTTGTGATATTTGTCTCCGTCTCCATCCCACAGATGTTTACGCGCGCTATTCTTGTCACGGATTCATTGACGCGCCGCTTTACCATGCGTTTAAGGTGTGGCAAATTTACTGGTCGCACATGTGCTACTGGATGTAAAATTCAGTCGCACACTCTCAAATTTTGGTCGCAGTCTGGTCTGGAGCCCTGAAATGACGCAGGGCGTTCAAGCTTCTCCGTTCCTCCGCTCGCTATGACGAAGCTGTGCGTTGACTGAACAACATGCGCACGTTTTTTTTTTTTTTTTTTTTTTTTCATAATCAATCCGCGGATCACGTGTGTGCCGAACCGAAGACATTGATCCGAACGGATCACGGATCAGTGATGATCCGTTGCACCACTACTCGCAATAAAATAACATCCTCTGTCACATACGTAATAAATATAGAAAAATAATGACACAAGAGTGCATTATAGCCCTATTTATGATTTTGAGTTTAAACTATCGCCCGAAGTGATTCTGAAAGAATGGTAAAGTTTATGCCACGGCAACAGTATCAAAGATATCAAGAATCCATTCACAGGTCTACATCTGCCATGTATTTACATTATACAGATGAAGTTTGAAGCAAATCGGGTAAAAATAAAAGGGTGAGTTCAAAGCATTTTGAAAGTGAAACACTTCCTGCTGTCAGTTGGTGGCACTATAACTTTGACTCACAATAGTCACATCCATGTGATCATCTACTTACAGCGAACACACTGCTGAAGTTTCATCAGGATCAGTTAATGTATGCAGAAGTTATAACACTCTTCCTGTTTCATGTTTCTCGCCATAATTTTGTTTCCTCGCCACGGCCAAACCGTTCGAGGTATCAAAAATCCCCTGGCAATTTTTTATCCTCAATGTCTTGACTTCACGCTGATCGAGTTTTGTGGCATTTCTTTGAATTCTCTAGAGAAGTACTTTAAATTATTCCATTGCATGTTTTTTTTACAAACAACCCTAAATAGCCAACTTCCTGTTGGGCTGGGGTAAAAAGTAAGAGTGTGAAGTATACATGAACCGATTAGATCCATATGTTTACCGAGTTTCATATTATTACATGCAAGTGTGTTTGATTTATGGACCAAATTTTCAGACCAAGTTTATTGTCCAAGTTAATCTGATTAATAAACTAATTGTATAAAACTATTGTCAATGCACTACAATTAAACTAGTTATATGCCTTTACTTATAAAAAATAAAAATAAAAACTTATTTAAAAAATACCAGGCTTAAGAAATGTATTTTCTTTATGCAGGTCATACACACAGCAGTGAAATGGTTAAGCCCCCTCCCCCTGCACACACACACACTCACAGACAGGCACACACACACACACACACACACACAGACAGCCAAAGATACAGAGACACAGAGACATGTAGGCTCAGAGTGAGCATGACCATATTCAAACAAAAATATCTGACTTTCTGTGGGTCCTAGCTAATAAGTGTAAATTAGAAAGTTGTCCGGCTCGAGGAGTACACACACACGAGTTTCGTCGAATTTGGATCAAAGCTCCAAAGCGGTTGACCAGAGCACTGAAATTATTTCTCAATTAAACTACAATCAAATGGATTTCCACACATTTCGCGTCAGTCCGCTGCGTGGTATTTTCTTATTTTCTGCGCGGCAGCGGCTTCAGAAGTGCACGAGCTCAGAGGGAACTTTAACACACACTTCGACGCGCGTGAAATGCACGTCACAGCAGTGAAATGGTTAAGACCCCTCCCCCTACAAACACACACTCATACACAGACACAGAGACGTAGGCTCAGAGAGAGCATGACCACATTCAAACAAAAATATCTGACTTTCTGTGGGTCCTAGCTAATGAGTGTAAATTAGAAAGTTGTCCCGCTTGAGGAGTGCAATATACATACCGATTTTTGTAAATGTGGATAAAACTAACAACCCCACTTTTGTCAAAAGGTGGCGCTACTGAGCCCTCACCACGCCCGTTTCTGAAACTTTGCACATGTCTACTGGCTAATAAATGTGATGTGTCTGTCGAGTTTCATGCAATTTCAAGCATGCTAAGGGTCTCAAAAGCATCCTAAAAGAATGGTAAAGTTTGATGCGTTGCCACGGCAACAGTTTCAAAGCTATCAAGAATCCATTCACAGATCTTCATCTGCCGTGTATTTACATTATACAGATGAAGTTTGAAGCAAATCGAGTTAAAATAAGAGGATGATTTCAAAGCATTTTGAAAGTGACACACTTCCTGCTGCCAGTTGGTGGCGCTATAACTTTGACTCACAATAGTCACATCCATGTGATCGTCCTCTTACAGCGAACACACTGCTGAAGTTTCATCAAGATCAGTTAATGTATGCTGAAGTTATAACACACTTCCTGTTTCACGTTTCTCGCCATAATTTCATTTCCTCGCCATGGCCAAACCGTTCGAGATATCAAAAATTCCCTCGCAAACTTTCATCCTCAATGTCTTGACTTCACGCTGACCGAGTTTCGTGGCATTTGGATCAGAGCTCTAGGAGTAGTATTTCACATTCCATTGCGTGTATTTTACAAACAATCCTCAATAGCCGACTTCCTGTTAGGCTGAGGTAAAAAGTAAGAGTGTGAGGTATATATGAAACGATGAGATCAACATGTGTACCGAGTTTCATATTATTACATGCAAGCGTGTTTGATTTATGGACCAAGTGTTCGGACCCCATTCCAGGGGGCGCTGTCGAGCCCCCCTGCCACGCCCGGGTACTTCAGCCCGGCCCTGATGGCCGCGTTTTCTGACCAGTGTGTTTCAAGTTTCAAGAGTTTTTGAGCATGTTAAGGGCCCCAAAAGTGCCCGAATAGTCGTTAGAAAAAAAAAATTAAAAAAAATAATAATTGGAAGGAAAACAATAGGGCCTTCGCCCTTTCAGGGCTTGGGCCCTAATAATAATAGAAAAGAATAACCCTAAGGAAAACAATAGGGTCTTCGCCCTTTCAGGGCTTGGGCCCTAATAATAATAGAAAAGAATAAAACAATAGGGCCTTCGCCCCTTCAGGGCTTGGGCCCTAATAATAGAAAAGAATAATCCCAAGGAAAACAATAGGGCCTTCGCCCTTTCAGGGCTTGGGCCCTAATAATCCTAAGAGGGCCTTCGCCCTTTCAGGGCTTGGGCCCTAATAATCCTAAGGAAAACAATAGGGCCTTCGCCCTTTCAGGTCTTGGGCCCTAATAAATAATCCCAAGGAAAACAATGGGGCCTTCGCCCTTTTAGGGTTTGGGCCCTAATAATCCCAAGGAAAACAATAGGGCCTTCGCCCTTTCAGGGCTTGGGCCCTAATAATCCTAAGGAAAACAATAGGGCCTTCGCCCTTTCAGGGCTTGGGCCCTAATAATCCTAAGGAAAACAATAGGGCCTTCGCCCTTTCAGGGCTTGGGCCCTAATAATCCTAAGGAAAACAATAGGGCCTTCGCCCTTTTAGGGTTTGGGCCCTAATAATCCCAAGGAAAACAATAGGGCCTTCGCCCTTTTAGGGCTTGGGCCCTAATAATCCCAAGGAAAACAATAGGGCCTTCGCCCTTTCAGGGCTTGGGCCCTAAAAATAATCGGAAGGAAAACAATAGGGCCTTCGCCCTTTCAGGGCTTGGGCCCTAATTAACACAAACTAAAAGACAAGTAACCTATTGACATAGCCTTTGTAAATTATAGAAAAAATGGGCACACAGCCTAATGTTGAAGTGTACCTACTTTGCTTAAATTTGATGGAATAATAGAGGCCTATTTTTACTTCACTTTTATTTCATTTGAATTTACTTTTTTCAGTATTGTGATTATTAATTCGTTTAATGTTAACCTTGAATTAATCTGCGACCTATGCTCTCAATGAGCAGTGGCAAATTATGTCGGACACTTTAAATCAGGGGTCTCAAACTCAAATGAACTGGGGGCCGCTGGAGATAGAGTCGCATCAAGTATTCCAAAAAATAAAAAAATGTATTTAAGTATTCCAAAAATGGAGCACAACTGATCCAATCTTCTCAATCTTTATTATTAACGTTTCTTCTGAACTGTTCCTCTGAATTTGAACATTCCTTTACTTGATTGGTTCTTCATGAGCTGTCCTTCTGACAGTTGACAGTTTTACAAACTTTCTTTGTCTTTTTCTTATACACGACATCGTTGTTGTGATGATAGTCATATTTGCTTTTTATTTTCTTTATACAACACTATTATATTGATTTTTTTTCCAAAAGGCACATTTCCTTTTATTATACTTAGAAAAACAATTACTGCTTTTGAAATACAAATAATTCTTTCTACACATTAATAGTGTCTCAGGCAAATTACTGACTTTGCACATATCAAAGCAAACCTTCTTATCAACCATTACATGAACTAGTTCAAGGTTCAATTCACAAATTTTAAAATGAACTAGTTCTTTTTTTCCATTTGTTGCCTAGAGCTTCTTTTTTTATTATTAGGCTATTATTATTGCCACAGCCCATATACAACCACAGATAACAATCATTTTATCGACGGGCAAAGTTTGCACAGACATGTAAGATTTTCCCATCCTCACCGACCTCATAAAAGCCTTTTAAATGATCTTTACGACGGCTCCTCGGTTCACAACCACTTGAATGAACGAGTTCACTGTAACGTTCTTCAGGCAGTAATACAGTAGGCTACGTTCAGTTCACGTTCGCCCAAAATATGAACGAGTTCATTAACTAACGTTCAGTGAACGCGTTCAGACACAACACATATTAAAGCTCAAAATGATTATTCTCACATTGTTTTAGAGCAGGGGTATCCAACACGTCGCTCGCGAGCTATCAGTAGCTGTGGCCTGATTTGGTGGTGGTAGCTCGCCTGTTCACATTTTGCGCTCACATTTTTTTCACGCTAAGTACGTTTCAAATGTAGGCGCGCATCAAGCGCCGAGCGCGCTCATAATTGAAGCGACGCGCTCATTTTTTCCAGGCGCAGTATATTTGTACTTCGTGGTTGTCTATGACAACTATTGACAACAAACCCACGGTAAGCTGTCACGAGACTATATATGGTAGCCCATAAGGGATAAAAATAATAATAATTTAAAAAAACGCGGCAAACGCAACGGCGGGCCGCACTAACATTAAACTTTAATATCAAGTAGGGGGCCACAAAATATCATCTCGCGGGCCGCAAATGGCCCGCGGGCCGCGAGTTTGAGACCTCTGCTTTAAATTAATAAACAGTTAATAAACTCGCTAATAAACAGCTAAGTTACCTATTTAAGCTTCAGGAACGGTGAAACATAAATGTTGTCAGCCAACAGCATGTAATGAGGTTCGATCTCGGGTCGTTTGGAGGTTCATGAAGTCGAGGTTGATGCGTTAACAACAGAGCTACCGTCACACTGCTGATGGGTTAGCGTCTTATACGATTGTAAACCCTCATTGATGTAGCCTAATATATTTTTACTGCAGTGTTTAACGTTTTCATTATTTATTCAATTTAATTTCAGTATTGTGATTAATTAATTCATTAATTAATTTAACTACATTTCACTTGAATTAATCTGCCACCAACTTTCAATCGCTCTGAATGAGCAACGGACACTTTTCAAAGTCTGTGATTGTAGCGCCTCTTAGCAGCAAAAGGCAGTAAATACACCCCAAGTTTTACCGCGGTGGTAAAAAAAACATTCTGGTTGATTACTTACTGTATACTGGCAAATGTCAGAATTAAAAGTGCCTATCCAGGGAACTACACTAACCTTTTCCACTGGTGGCACTTGCACTACTAACTTTTTCAGTTACTGGCGCAAAACATGATTTGGTCGCACAAATTATTTATAGTAAGCTGCTCTCTGGATAGTAATGAATAATAATGAAACGGCATTAGGGGTGGAACAGTACAGAAGTCACGGTTGGGTTCATACCTTGGTTCAGACATTCAGACGGTTCGGTGCGATTTCGGTACAATGGAGTGAAAAGCAAAACAAAAATGCAGAAGGCTCTTAAGCCTCGTTTTTTTTAAGTTTAATTTTTATTAATAAAGACATAGAACCAGTTTATTTGTAGTGCACTGACAATTGTACTTGAATTAATGTAAAATGAATTTGATATATTTCAGATAAATATATTTGTTTTGTTTTAATTTTGATTAACCCTAACTTTATTCTCATCTGAATTATAAATAAATGATTTCCGTATAAAATAATTACCATTAAAACACATTTGATTTTCTTTTTTAATCAATGTAGAATCATGGACGCAGGACTGTTGGCAAACTGTGATGACAATAAAATGATAGCTTATAAATATATCTCTGGTTGTTTCTGTTCCACAACATTTTATATGTCATGATTGGGGTGTGGGATGAAGAGAGGGATATTTTTAGTAATTATTTAATAAAACATTTAATTTATCTTCAGTGTGTAGTATTAGCCAATCAGGTGTCTTGACGCGAATCACGCGATTATGATTCAGCCTATACAACACGCACAAAAAAAACTAACGTTAGTCTAAAAAACTGCTAGTGATCATATAACTTTAGTCGATGTCAATATCAGCGCTAGCAATATAATTAGTTAGCTCATGGCAGTGTTTCCTCTACATTCATTCTCCCGTGGCGGGCCGCCACACTTAAAATCCTCCCGCCACAGCTGCAGCTTCTCAGTGACGTCCGATATTCTGCATAGTATTATGTTATTTTGTTAAGCCCCACTAAAGGCATAAAAAACTTTGTAAAGCACAATCAAGTTTTCACCCTATATTCCAAGACTTCTAAAGTCATTGTATAATGTGTAATTTTAGTCGCTAAGTTAAAGTTAACGGAAAGTCATCTCGCCTCAGTCATTCTTCATTCAGAATTCACACAGCGCGTCGCGTTCGTTTGCGACACGACGACACTCTCTTCAAGGTCAATATTCCCATTATTATACTTTATTTGTAGATAAAGCATAAAGTAGATGGTTTTCATAAAATGACTATCTTGCTGGAGTGGAGTTTATTGCCCTTTCACATTCCCTTCTCCCGGGTGTATGTGAGATTACAGCATAGAGTCGAGAGAGTGCTATTGTTCTTCATGCGCACTGAAATTTAAAACTGTTAAAAGAAAAGGCTCAAAAAACTGTTGCATATAGAATACACTAAGCATTAGTGCTGCACGATTAATCAAATCGCAATCGTAATAGCGATCTCAAACCTATGCAATTATATAACGCAAAATGCCGCGATTTTATATGAAATAAACAAATTAGGGCTATTAACGCAGCATCTTTCATTTTTGTCATCCTTTGACTAGTGTTACACGATCCCGCTCTTATTCGTGCAAATGCCTTTTCGCATTTTGCACGACAAGAAGTGAAAAGCTGCCTGTGAATGCCCTAAATGAGACTCGCAGAAAGACGCGCGCCATAATGCGCATGCACTGACGCGTGCCAGAATACAGTTCTCTTTCGAGCTTGAACGAACAATAGCACACACAATTATGCCAAAATGTCGTTTTGTCGAGTATCTTCATAACGTAAGAAAAGTCTTATGGACGAAAAGAGTTGTGCTATGAGGCGCATGTGAGATCCGCGTCTCGGCAACGGGTTCTCTTAAAGCGCCAGCAGCGAATAAAGCGTTCTGTCAGTAAAGTTAAAAGAACAAAGGGAAATTAGAAAATTACTCACTGATCTTGACTAAAGAACTTTTGTAGCTTTAATAAGGATTATTCTATATATAATTTATAATTCATGCAGCGCAGACTGTTTGATAACTTTATTCAATTTCTGTATCCTACCTGTTAAGACAGGAAGGGCACAGGTAAATATGGTTTTTATTATGGGTTTATGTGGGGATTGTTTGAAGTTCACTTAATTTAAAGTTGTTAATTTTTTTTTAGCCTAATAATTTTTTTTAAAAAAGTTGATAGCTTTCACTGTAATGATGGTTTGGTTGGTTTATTGATCATTATAGGTGTTATCAATCATTAGTTGTTGTTTTTAGTTTGAGTTGAGAAATAAACATTAATACACAGAATGATCACTAAGCTGTGTGTGCATTTTACTTTAGAACCAAGCAAGTTGGACTCATGAAAGCATTTTATTATATCGGAATCGCATATCACAATTGCAATATTGACCTCAGTAATGGCAATATGACATTTTCCCCAAATCGTCCAGCCCTACTAAGCATATTATAGATCTAATCCCTTCGCTATGTTCTTTTCAATGTGAAGCGTTGCGTGCTGTGACTTGGTGTTGCTTCAAGTGCATCATTCTGCACACGGGATGCGCATGATCGATTATAATACTTTGGGGAGACAAGGGGGCGTGGCCTAAGTGAATATATCAGCCCCCCCCCCCGCCGGGGGAAATGGGCCTGCCCCCACAGCTTGGAAAAATCCTAGAGGAAACACTGCATGGCAGAGTTTATCTTCCGAACTCCAGAGCACAAATCTACCTTTTGGTGTAAGGTAGAGACACGGTGTCTTACATCCCTGCGTCTTTTTCCTGCCGCCATGCAGGCCCAGGTGGTAGCCTATATGATTGTGATCAGCATGCCTATTATAAAGAACACAAACCTTTCACTATCATGTCCATTTGATTTTGAATAATATGCACGCGATAGAGAGAGAGAGCAAGACAACGCTTGTGTTGTGTGAAGACGTGATAGTGCGCGCGCGGCCAGGGCGCTCTCTCTCTCTCTCTCGCTCTCTCTCTCTCTCTCTCTCTCTCTCTCTCTCAGCTCGTTTGCGCCCTGTCAAACGCATCAGTCATTCTACTCTACAACACTCACCGCGATCAAAAAAGGCTTTGGCGGGACAAAAAACGGACGATCCGACAGGTTTTAGAAGATTAAATACAACCCGAAAGAAACTAAAAAAAACAGACCCGTCAAAATAGTCAGTGATACATTTGCGACCCATTAAAAATTAGGGTCGCAATGGGATTTCAAAAGGTCGCATATGCAACCATTTTGGTCGCAGTGTAGTTCCCTGCTATCGCAATACAATATCAAATGTAAAACAGTAAAATTTAAAAATGTTAAACAGAGAAATTATTTTACCATCCATTAAGTATAACCAGCATGAGTTTCATGTGTCTTTGACTTTGTAAACCTGAAAAATTAGGGAAGTATGATTTATATACTTTGCTTACACCTGTGCTTTGGACACAAAAATAATTCTGGGCTTTGATTTAAATAAAATGTACAGGCAGAGTATATCTATCAATAATCTATGTGCAGAATTAAGTAGAACTTGTTGCACATGGTATTATTGGACTGTCTATAGTAAACTGTGCACAATGGGAATGTTAAATATTAACATTTCATATTTGACTTGGTAAGTATAGTGCACTTAAACATAATTACTTAAACATAAACATATCCTGTATGCCAGTGATTGGTTATTGCAAGACTTTCTGAAAAAAACACTGAAAATTATATTAATAAACACCTGGAAAAATAAAAATACACCCAACTTTAACTAAGTAACACAAACAGACGAAAAATAAAACAGTCGCACCAAGCTCATAGCACGTGCAAGCGAAGGGAGTCAGATTCTGTCAGGGAGTCTAAATTCGGCGACTAGTGTAGTGACGTCATTGCGCGTGCAAGCAAGGGGGAGTCGGATTCTGGCAGGGAGTCGAAATTCGGCACAACACCGGCGTGTGCACTTCTGCCACTCTAGGCAAAAAACAATTTTGCTGCCCCTCTATTTGCAACGTATACCAACAAAAACCAGCATGCTTGGCCATTGTGTAGCTTACACAACGCGCATACACTTTTGATTCTCTCATCAACACAGATGCAGCCGTTTTTATTTTTGCAAATCATTATAACATGGAAAAATTTTAACACTTCAAGCTTAGGCATTTAGGCTACCCAATTTTTTTTCAGGCTAATTGTAGTAATGACGGATCAGACCTGTTTGGCCATATCTATATGCATAACTATAAGTACATAACTTACCCCCATTCAACGTCAGTTCTCTGTCTTTTACAGCCATGACAAGAAAGTCGGTCTCCTCGGCTGTGAACGCTCCTGACACGCTCTTATTATCATATTATTATTATTATTATTATTATCATAATAATAACAACAATCCATATTTCGTTTCGACATCCTGCTGCATTAGTCCCATATATGTGATTCATGAACGATCTGTTCCCTTTCGTAGTCACTTCGAGTTACGTCAGAAGTGACGGAGATTGGGGGTTTCGCATAGAAAGCCAATCCTCTTCGAGTATTTAAAAACGAGCCAATGGCATGCAATGCCTTGGGGCTGCGGAAATTTGCATAGCGTACTCCGCCCTACTCCGTGAGTATAAAAGGAGGAAGTGAACGCAACCGCAGTATGTTTTCGCTTCGGAGCCAAGAGAACCTCTTCACTCCTGAAAGCCATTCTCACTGTTCAAGACTCTTCGAGACGAGCGTCCTCTTCAGTGTTGGTGTGACGGCGGTACCCAGCGAGATTCTGCATCGCCTGCGATCTGAGCAGTGGTCTGCCAGACTTTGCACTTCTCCCTGGTCGCTTCAGCGCTGAAAGAGTGAATTTCCTCCTCTCATTGAAAGAGCTGCACGTGGCATGTCTTTTTAAAGACGGTTCGCCCGTGTTCTTCTGGGTGTGGTCGATTTCTGTCGTCATCTGATGGTCACGATCGCTGCTTTGTATGCCTGGGCATTCAGCATGCAGCAGCAGCGTTCATGGATGACTCATGTTCCTTCTGTGGGAACATGACCATCTCTACACTGAGGTCGAGACTAGGGTTGTAACGGTATACCGGTATGACGGTTTATCGCGATATTGACATGTACGATTATCATATCGTGCACATTTGCTTATCCGCGGTAAAAAAAAAAAAAAAAAAAAAAAAAAAAAGAATTCACCTGCACTGCCGCATGCAACTTCTTTCAGCTTGACTGCTTACTCCATATCCGTACAGCGCTGAAAATGTCCGAGACAGAGGCTGCGAATCTCTATCTCCCGCCAAAAAAATAAAATAAAATCTGCAGTATGGGAATATTTTGTAACTTATATCCGAAAAACGATCGTGATGTTGTCCTTGAAGATGGATATCCAGTTTGCAAGATATGTGGACGAAGAGTGGCTGCAAAAGGAGTAAACACGTCGAACATGTTCTCCCATATTTAGGAACACCATCCCTCCGTGAAGATAAAGGTTATTCATAACTTTTATAACTTAAGGCCATATTATTTCTGTCATGCTGAGGGAATCCCGGTCTGTCAAAAAGACGCACACATGCGTCTTTTTGCGTTACAAAACAGATGCCACGTAAAATGTGCGATTTAAAAAGATAGATGGATAAATAAAGCAAATATAGCTATGCAGTAGCCTAAATCAAATCGCGATGTGCGTGTCTGTGAATATACAACGCAAAAGACTGGTGTGCAAGCCCCTTCAGCGTGTCTCTGAATGAGCAGCGCCGTTTCGTCTAGTAGATCTAGTACACACTCAAGTACGCATGACGCTCATGGTTTTTAAAGCTGTCTCAGCCACTACGAAGACGTGAACACATGAACATATCTAGACAGAGAACACTTAATGTGCACTTTATAATTATTTTTTTAAAGAATAATCATCAAATACACTGACTGAAACTCATAGGTGTTCAGTAGGTGTTAACGCGGGGTTAAATGTAACACGGACCGTTTAGTTCGTCAGGATCAAGCAGGCTGTCTTTCCGCTATTTTTCTCTTGCTGCCAGAAGACGGTCTCCCGCGAATTTGCGGAAAGTTTTGATTATATTTCGTGAAGATACTGGACAAAGAGTGTTTTGACACCATGAAAGTAATTTTTTTCATCATAGGTTTTTTTCGGTTTCTGAGTTGGGTGTATACGTTTCCAAATCTAACTTTATATTGCCTTAATCACCGTCTTGTTGGCTCAAACATAGCACCGTTTTGAAACATGTCAGCAATTCCTAGCGACTGTTAGCTAGGTATAAAATATGTAATACACAAATACACAGGGTTAATTCTAACAGAGTGGTACAACTAAGCCTCCAAGTGTACAATGATAATCAAATGAAAACGGAGCCACACAACTTTTCAGGTTTGAGTATACGTTCACAAACAATGTTGGGATTTAAAATGTTTAAAATTTAGTGTTCTATGAATGATAACTTGTTTATTTATTAAAAATATGGCCTGTTATTAATGCAATAAACCCTTTAAATTTTTATTTTAAGCTAATTTGTATTATCATAACTGTTATTATTAATAATAATAATAATTGTACATCATGCAGCTGCCACACACAAATCTAATTTAATTGCAATTACAATATTTATAATTGTATTTATTATTATTTATTGCAAAACTATGCAGCCCTTTTCTATGTCTCTATCCATGATATTGATCCATAATAGAAGGATGATTGGATGAGGGATATGTATGGATATCTGTCTATACAGATGCACAAACAATATCAAACTATACAAATAAAATAGTACTGAATTATGTGTGTTACACACAAGTGTTACAACTAACCCCTCTCTCTGTTACAATTAACCCCGCATATGGGGTAAGTTGTAACATTTGCACTTCTGTCACTTTCAGTCCAACTGTACGAAAATGGTAGGTCCTAGAAAAAAACTTTAAGTGTTCATTTGTAGCAGAGATGTGCATGTTGCTTGTGTAAAAAAAAGTATTAATCTAACCTAATTATTTTTTAATTAATTGAGCCAAAAGCAAAAAGCGTTAGGTTGTGCCCCGCTCTCCCCTACAACCTGGAAAAAAAAAAGTTTGGTTTAGCCTATGATTAAAATATATTACTATTGTGTATAGTTTTTTTGTCCATGTTTTAATTTATTAAACTTCTCTTGTGTAGACAAACTAAAGTTGTTACATTTTATCTGATTGCATTCTCAAAAATACATTTTGTATTCAATCACATAATCCAGATCAGTTATTTCAGACAACCCAGAATTTCTGAGGAAATAAATATACATTTCATAAAGACTCTATTGAAAAAACCTTTGTTACAATAAACCAAGTTCAACCAAAAACAATATTTGTTTTTATTCATTTAAGGGCCATTGTAGCTGATGCTGATTATAATAATGATAGTTTTAATATCGTATACCGTGAAACCGTGAAACCGTGATATTTTCTGAGACGATTATCATACCGTGAAAATCTCATACCGTTGCAACCCTAGTCGAGACTCAATGATCTCACTTGAGAGTCCCGGTCCCCCCCGCTCGATCGGTTTCCTCCGCCGGGGACCTGGTGATTTTACGGTGACGGTGTGGGACAAAGCCCCGACGATTTCTCGGGCCACACCTCCCACCTCGGTGCGAGAGCCAGCGAGCGTTAGTTCGATTCAGTCGGCCGCTTCTTCGGTGGTACCGGCTGCTTTGGGCAGCGCTCCAGATGATGATGCTATGTCGATCACAGCATCACTAGGCGGGCTAGAGTCCTCGGGAGATGAGGATGCGGCTGCGTTGCCTCCTTCGGGAGTACCAGCGTTGTCCGCCTCGGACGGCCATGCTGTCTCGAGCCGCTGGGAGTATCGGGTTAGAATGGAACCCTCCGTCCTGCCCCGATCTCTCACGGATGGATAACTGGTTTTTGGACAAAGCTGCCGCCTCAAGGCGACGGCCAACTCCATTACCTTTTTTCCCCCGAGCTGCATGTGGAGTTATCGCGCTAGTTGGTTAAAGAAAGGCTTGACATCATCACTGAGCACACAGACAGGATTGGGTGCGCTCGACGTCCCAGTGCGCCAGCCCATTCATTCCTCTCTGTCTCTGAGGGCGCGGAAGGGAGCGTGTGTCGTCCCCGGGCTACGCCCCTCCCTTCCCCCTCTATCGCCAGACCCCCGGAAGAAACAGACCCCCGTGGAACGCTCTGCCTTCCCTGGTCTCTTCTGTCGGGGAGCGGGCTTCGACGGTGCATCCGGACGGGGTAACTCCTGCACGCATGCTGGTCGACCCGCCTCGCTGCCCCTCCGGGGGGACGTCTGTGGTTCGAATGACCCCGCTGGTTCACTTCCTGGAAGCCTGGCTAGCGCTTCCTGGGCTGTCCCGCTGGGTCATCAGAACAATCAGATTCGGCTACGCGATTCAGTTCGCACGGTCTCCTCCCCGTTTCAGGGGAGTTCGCTCCACGATGGTCGGTGGCAATACCCCGGTCATGAGAGCGGAGATTGTGACCCTGCTGGCGAAGGGTGCAATCGAGACGGTCCCTCCAGCCGAGATGAGGTCCGGGTTTTACAGCCCCTACTTCATTGTCCCCAAAAAGACCGGTGGGTTACGACCGATCCTGGACCTGCGCATTTTGAACCGTTCTCTCCATCGACTACCGTTCAAAATGCTCACAGCCAGACGCATCCTCGAATGCGTTCGGTCTCAGGATTGGTTTGCAGCGATCGACCTGAAGGACGCGTACTTTCATGTCTCCATTTTGCCTCGACACAGACCGTTTCTTCGGTTTGCTTCGAGGGCCAGGCATATCAGTACACGGTTCTCCCATTCGGGTTAGCTCTGTCCCCTCGCGTCTTCACGAAGATCGTCGAGGCAGCCCTTGTTCCCCTTCGCGAGCACGGGGTTCGCATCCTGAACTATCTCGACGACTGGCTGGTACTGGCACACTCTCGAGCTCAGGTTTGCGAACACAGAGACCTGGTGCTCCGGCACCTAGCCCGTCTGGGCCTTCGGGTCAACCGGGAAAAGAGCAAATTTTGCCCCGTGCAGAGGATCTCTTTTCTCGGCATGGAGATAGACTCGGTCGCCATGTCCGCGCAGCTCACGAACGAGCGTGCACACTCCTGCTGACTTGTTTTCGACAGTTCGAGGGCAAGAGTGCGGTTCCACTGAAACTATTTCAGAGGCTCCTGGGGCATATGGCATCCGCGGCCGCGGCAACGCCGCTCGGTTTGCTTCATATGAGACCGCTTCAGCTGTGGCTTCGCGATCGAGTCCCGAGGTGGGCATGGCATCGCGGCTCGCTCCGAGTTCCAGTGACTCCAGCGTGCCGCCGAACCTTCTTCCCGTGGTCGAACCTCAGCTTCTTACGGACCGGGGTCCCTATTCAGCGAGTTTCCAGGCATCTCGTTGTCTCCACGGATGCGTCTACCACGGGTTGGGGTGCCATGTGCAATGGCATGCAACCGCCGGTTCCTGGACAAGAGCCCAGCGCCTCATGCACATCAATTGCCTCGAGCTGCTGGCAGTACGGCTCGCCCTGCACCGCTTCAGAGCGTTGCTCTCGGGCCAGCATGTGCTTGTCCGTTCAGACAACACTACGGCAGTAGCGTACATCAACCACCAGGGGGGTCTACGCTCGCGCCGGTTGTCGCAGCTCGCCCGCCACCTCTTGATATGGAGTCAGAAGCACCTGAGGTCCCTTCGTGCAGTATACATTCCTGGAGACCGGAACCTGGCAGCCGACGAGCTGTCACGGGTCCGTCCCATCTCCGGCGAATGGCGACTCCATCCCCAGTCGGTCCAGCTGATTTGGGACCAGTTCGGGGAAGTACAGATAGATCTGTTCGCCTCTCGGGACTCGTCCCTCTGCGCCCAGTTTTATTCCCTGACCGGGGGTACGCTCGGCTCAGATGCGCTGGCGCACAGCTGGCCACGGGGCCCACGCAAGTATGCGTTTCCCCCAGTGAGCCTCCTTGCACGGGTGTTGTGCAAGATCAAGGAGGACGAGGAGCAGGTCTTGCTGGTAGCCCCCTACTGGCCCACCAAGACGTGGTTCTCCGAACTCATGCTCCTCGCGACAGCACCTCCTTGGCCTATTCCTCTGAGACAGGACCTACTCTCTCAGAGACGGGGCGCTCTGTGGCACCCTCGTCCCGATCTTTGGAAGCTGCACGTGTGGCTCCTGGACGGGACGAGGCAGGTTGGAGTTCGCTGCCACCTGCGGTGGCGGCAACCGTCACTTCCGCAAGAGCGTCGTCCACGAGACACCTTTATGCGTTAAAGTGGGAAGACCCCCGGAGATGTTCGATCGCGGTCATGCTTGCCTTCCTGCAAGAAGGGTTGGAGCGCAGGCTGTCGCCCTCCACCCTTAAAGGCACTCTATGCAAGATCTGTACCTTAATATAACAGCTTCAAAGTCGTTTTGGTGGTTAACAAAGTCATAGTAGGGCGAATCATCCTGGTAGGAAAGCTTGGGGGGGACGCCGCCGGAAAAACCAGCCATGCAAGTTTGAGAGTGGCGCCCCTGACACAGCGCGTGAGAATCACGAAATGGTTTACGGCAACGACGTCACACGCATCAACAACATCATACTGTATGAAGCTACTTTCGAAACAGGGAAAGAGAATCGGACCGTGCTAGAAACCGGACAAGAGTCCACTCGGTCGGGCTTTCACTCGTTGGCGCGAGCTTAAAAGCTGCACTGGATTGTAACTGCGATGCTGACCTGGCGATCTTGTTGATGGACTTGTAAGTAAATCTCTTATTTATAAACTTGTTTGTATTTGTATACTAGTTGTTTCTATATTGTATGTTGCTGCACTGGCTTGTGGTATGTAATTTTTTACGGTGCTGTTCATTCATCCGTTGTTGATAATAAGACCAGTTCAATAATTCTCACATGTCTATAGCTTTCGATTACCAGAGCTTTAAGCAGACTTCCTAAAAACAGTCGTTTCTCTTAGTCTTGTTGTTTTTTCCGTTATGTTTTATTGCCGAGCTTGCCACAAGAGCTAGTTTGCCAGCTGAACTCAGGTGTTGTGATGTGTATTTATCACGTATCTTTAGTCCTGTGTCTGGTTCGGATTTCTTATGACGTGTGTAAGTTACTGTTATATCAAGTTTATCTGACTAACAGTACACTTCCCGACTGTAACTTCAAATTGTGTTGATTATGAATCAATCAAATCTTGACGCTGTTGATGTTGATTCTTGCGATTACCATGAGGACATAGTCAATATCTCACATAATTATTAGGACATATAAGCCTAGAGGTTGTAAATAATTGAACACAATTTGCTATTATGATAAATTGTAATCATGTCTAAATCATAACGTCCAATGTTATGAAATAATGCGACGTACATTTAACTTGATTGATGTCATCTGACATTTTGTAATTTTAACATTACAATCAAAAAACATGAATGAAATTATACAGTAGCCTACACTATAGGCTATTTACTTCTGATTTTGCAGAAATCATGTAAAAACGCTATAAGCCAGCAAACGCGATAGGCAACTTTATTATTAAAAAGCAGTCTAGCACTTGACAGTATATGCAGTAACAGGGGAATAACGGTTATTTACGACAGTGCAAGTACACCACAGCGGCTCTAGAGGTCACTGTTTTACAAAAAAACCAGAGAGTGCATAGTGTGCCTTTAAGGTTTACGTCGCGGCCATTGCCGCTTCTCATGAAGCAGTGGAAGGTAAGTCCTTAGGGAAGCACGACCTGGTCATCAGGTTCCTGAGGGGAGCAAGGAGGCTACATCTGCTGGCTAGGTGCCTCCATGCGTACGGTTCCCCCATGGTAACCGTCTCATGTGTATTATCCACTGTAAGCCTCTCTGAGCATGTGTCTTCCCTTGGCAAGCCATCTGCCACCCCTGGAGTTGAAATTTTAGCAGCCACCTGCGGTTGGTGCTCCAGTGTCTCCATATGCGTTCCTACGTGGCCATATGAGTATTCTTAAGTCCTCCCTTCGGTAGGCATCTAGTAGCATGTCCCTCCCGGGATATGTTTCCCAGTGTACCTTGGTAATCCTGTGTCAAAGTAGGATCCCTAAAAAAAAAAAAAAAAAAAAAAAGAGAGGAGGGGTCCAGACTTTCGCAGGGCACTGGAAGACAGCTTGAAGATGGCGTGATGGCACAGACCCCCAATCTCCGTCACTTCTGACGTAACTCGAAGTGATTACGAAAGGGAACGTCTCGGTTACGTATGTAACCCTCGTTCCCTGAGTAGGGAACGGAGACGTTACGTCTCCCTGCCACTTCTGCTGTATCGCTGGGTAGACGCCGAGTTCAGTCTTGGCTCCTCAGCGAAGACATACTGCGGTTGCGTTCACTTCCTCCTTTTATACTCACGGAGTAGGGCGGAGTACGCTATGCAAATTTCCGCAGCCCCAAGGCATTGCATGCCATTGGCTCGTTTTTAAATACTCGAAGAGGATTGGCTTTCTATGCGAAACCCCCAATCTCCGTCACTTCTGACGTAATGTCTCCGTTCCCTACTCAGGGAACGAGGGTTACATACGTAACCGAGACGTTCATTGTGTATGTCACGTGACAAATGAACGTAAGACTCGGAAGGTAAAGTGATTATTTATGTTCCCTGTAAATCTTTTTTTACTGCATTATGATTTCTTAATTCAGAATTTGATCAACATTGCGTAGGTGGATGTGATCGGGGAATTTGGCTGTTAAAATTATAACATTAAGCCACTTAAATAAACGAAATGACTCGAATGACTCAGAAAATCAGTAAAATGAACTTCCTATTCATGACTCGCGAGAGCAGCGGCTCGGTCTCGCCCTCGCGACGCTGCGGGGCGGCGGAAGCTAAATCAGTCATGACTCGTGAGCGTCTTTGCTCGTGAGAGCAGGGCACGCCAACGCTGCGGGGCGGCCGCAACTCAGTAATTCATATAAATAACCTAGTTTGTGAATTGTTCACTCCCGGTTGGCACACATTTTGCAGCCCTTACAAAGCGATGCTCATTACAGTGGAAGTTCGATCATAGATTTGAGTTTGATGCATAATTTCTCGATGCGGCCGTGTCGGCGCATAACATACGTCATAAATAAACTTATCTGATTGGCTTACGGGTAACCAATGATTTTAAACTTAAGAGAAGCGCCCCCTTGCGAGAGAGAAAACACTTCTCTATTATGCCATTCCAGACTCTGTCTACGAAGCAAAGTGAAGTAGCAGAGTCTGGTATTACCAGGCTAGTTAAGAGGACCATCAGCCAATAATTACACATTGCAGAGTAGAGATGCGCGGATTAGCTCTAACGTCATCCGAATCTGCTGTTAAAACCAAGACAGATGTTGTCCTCAATGTCACACGCGCGCACGGTGATTTTGTCATTAGTCATTTTGTAACTGGCACACTTTTGGAAACATTGATGAACGGATGTACCTAATGCAAATAAAACATCTCCAGTTAACCAGCAAAGCATTAATTTAGTTCGCTCATAAATAAGAGATCTAGCACTAAAATGTTTTTCCACACGCATCACAATGATGATGATTAATTTATGAATAAATCACGGATTATCCAAAGCGTCCGCGGTATAGCCTGCCTACACAGGCTAATATTTGTGCAACCTTTGAGCTCAAAAAATGTGCATTCATCTTTTGCATGACGCGGGCCATAACATGAATGCAGATGGGCCGGATGCGGCCTGCGGGCCGCCTGTTGAGTACCTCTGGTTTAAAGCACTTTGAACAGTTTGCTGTTTGCACTGAAACTGTCTTTTGGACCTTGAACCGTTTGGTTCCCATTAAAGTGCATTATATGGAGAAAAATCCTGGAATGTTTTCATCAAAAACCTTAATTTCTTTTCGTCTGAAGAAATAAAGACATTGACATTTTGGATGAAATGGGGGTGAGTAAATTATCAGAAAAAGTTTTTTTAAAAGTGAACCACTCCTTTAAGGTCGACTAATCTACTAGTCTGTTCAACCCCTAGTCTTGACAAGTAGAGTAGGTGGACAACCAGAATGACAATTACCGCTGCGGCAGAAATAAACCAGCCGTATTTCGTTTACCAGCTGTAAAGTCGCGAAATGACCACCAGGTGGCGCAAAGGGACATTTAGCGAAAGCAAAACGTAATTATGTAAAAGTAGCCTACATTTCAAATAGAATAATAACTAACTTTTATAGCAGAGCATTTTATGAATCAACAGTTAAAATAGGTCTATCTTGCAGTCAGTGAAAATAAATTGGGTGCTTTCAATGACGCTATTTAGGAATGAGAAGATTGAAGAGTGCTTCCCTCGCGCACGCGCACACTGACTGCTGAACAACCGAACTTCCGGGCATTTCTCAGTGGTAGAACTGAGGTTTCAATCATTTTGATGACACTGTTTCAAATCCCGAATAAACATGGTTTTTATAAAATTACCATGCATTTCCATTTTACACTAAGGAACAGATCTCTTCCAACAGATTGACTTAATTTACATCTTCAAAAGCAGTTAAAAAAAGTTAAAAATATTAAAAAGCATGTTAAAAAAATAAAATAAAAGAAAATAATGAAAAGAAAATAACTTAATGGGGTTCGATGTAGAATTAAAAAAAAACAAACAAAAAAAACATAACCAAGCTAAGGTGCAATTCCCCTACCGTTATCTATATATATATATACTGTATTTGATCTATAGATAAACGTCTATGTAGGGCTGAAACGATTCCTCGAGTTACTCGATTACAAAAATTCCTCGAGGCAAAAAATCTGCCTCAAAGCCTTGTTAAATTCCCATGACGCGCACTTTACGCGCACGCAGGGATCTGATTGTTTCACACGGACCGTTATTCAGGAAGCACACCATAGCGCATGATACATTTGACTTCATAAATGGCAGAGAATGTCTAAAGTTTGGGATCATTATATGTTTATAAAGGGAGAGAACAAGATGCAATGTGTCTGCAAAGTATACCTGGCAGGGCTGCCAACTCTCACGCATTCAGCGTGAGACTTGCACAATTCGATTTCTCACGCTGAAGTGTCAATCCCTTCGGTCAAATGCCTGAAAGATGAGTTCGTCTATAGATCTACCCGTTGAGCCACTCGTGATCAACTAGTTTTACCGCCGCATATTAATTCGCAAGTTAAAATATCCTGTAATCTAGTGCGAGCGCGCATGCGAGATGTTGAGCTCCTAACCGCGGCTCGCGCACGACGGCAGAGAGGTAAGCGAGCGCGTGCACCCATGTCTCTCTCACGTGCCAGTCAGACCAATTGCGGCAATTCATCATATGCTTAAACTTTTATGTAGCCACACAACAAAAATTTCAGCATACATTCACCGGGACGTGATGGAGGAACAAATATTGTGAGACAGACAGACACACACACACTGATGTTTGTCTTGAGATTACAGTTGAAAAAGTCTGATTCTTATTTGTAATTGTTTTATTTCCATTTATTTTTTTATTTATAAATTGTACACATTTGTGTACCTGTTTGGGTTGATATTTTATATTAATTTATTTTTGTTTCCAGGTGGGTAATTTGCAGAAGGTGCAACCCTTTTTTTGTAATGTTGTGTTAAGAAGACAAAACTAAGGTCAAATGGGCTTTACTATTTAAGTTTGTATTCAAAGTTTTACATGTTATGGGCTACATGTAACAGGTTTTACAGTAAATTGTTTTAACTGTATTGTTATATAATTGTTGGCACTGGCACTTTTAAACACTAAATGGGTAAAAATTGCAATAATTAGTTGTGGAGCCAAATGTAGCAGTTGGAATAAATACCTCTATTTTTTTTAAAGAAATAAAAACCAAACACCTTATCATTTTCGTAATACATTATTTGTTTTAGTTCAGGGCCGGAGTGGGACTCATTTTCAGCCCTGGAGTTTCATGCCTTAGACCGGCCCACTTTAGTTCCTGACTGTCTATATTAAAATGTAATTAAAACCTCAGTATATAAGCAATATTGCACTGTTCTGTACAGCCTTGTAATTCATTGTATTTTTAAAAAATATTATTTTCTATTTAGTGCAAGAGCTGGGTGTGCTCCCCTGGTATTTTTTTGAAAAATAAACCATTAAATGCACTTTCTGGAGAGTTTTCTGCAAAGAAATATAGAATAAAAGTAGGTCTAGCAAAGTCTTATATTTCTGTAAATCACACAGATTAAACACAAATATGCAGGCTGAATAGATTGCTATAGTTGAGAAACACTGCTTTAATTATTGTATTTATGATGACTTTGTGAATGTTAACTAAACAGCATGAGCTTCTTCCAGCTGGCCAGTAAGTTATTTGGCAAATTTCATTCTAACTTACAGATCTGTATAATGCTATTGTTTTTGATAGTGTTATAGCCTCCATTTCTTACAGATAATCATGATGATCATTGTATTGCGTTTGTCTTACCGAATGTGGTAGCTTTATGCAATTACAGTTTGTCTATAAGCTTTTTTTTATTTTTTATTAACGCTGACAGTAAAGTGTTGCCAGATATTGCTGCGAAAAACAAGCAAAACAAAATAATAATAATAATAATAATCCAAAATTAGTTAATAGCTTGTGTTTTGGAAATAAGATTAATATATCACTAACCCTAACATGCAACTTTCCACTTTAATAACTTTCTAAAGTGTCACATTAAATCAGAAAAAGGTCCAGGAGATTCCTGCACCTTTCCATTAGGTGGATCTGGCAACACGGATGCTGCACTCGCGCTCTCATTCACAACGTGCTGTTCACTGCGCTATAGCTTCTCATAGCAACATGAATTGGAAACACTCATGTGAGGTGGTTTAAACATGCCTAATTAATCATTCAAAGAGCATGAACTTTTATTTTTGAATGTAAAAAAATGACAGAGGTCCGAACCTCGCGGTGACCTCATATCTGTGTTAAATAATCCATTGTAATAAAGTTATTCTCATTCTGGGCACAGTAATAGGCAATTGCTCTTCCTGCTTCTCCTTCTTTCGTTCTTCTTCTCTCAGTTCTTCTTCTCTCAGTTCTTCTTCTCTCTTTATCTTTACCTTTAAATCTCCCCTTCCCGAAGCTGAGCTTTGATTGATAGTTTTTGCAATCTGATTAGCCTATTTATGTCGGTCGTTTAAAACTTCTATCGCAAAACAGCTGTTTAGTTTAGCCACTTACATCTTATTATCTTGGGAAGCGTCGCGTTGGGATTCGTATTGCGTGGCTTGTGCTTGTGTGAAAATAAATCCAGCTTTGATCGGTCATCTCAAACATTTTGCCATTGCCGACGAGCGGCGTTTGAGTGCTGATGATGAGGTCGGTTCTCGTTGCGTTATGGTGGTGGGTACGGCCCTGACTCGTAAGCGCTACTATTGTCCATGTTTCGTATCTCTTATTTTTTTTTGTTCACACATCAACTGACTTTTTTTGTGGGGCTGCGAGAAAATAATAATAAAAAATAGTGGGGCTGTGCTGTGACTGGAGCCTATTAGGGAAAACATTCACCCAGTGCCGTGACAACGCCAGCCCTCCTAGCCAATAAAACAGACCGGCCCACCGGAAATGCCAATCCGGGCCTGTTTTGGTTGCTTACAAACACACAAACAAATTATCCGATTAATCGATTAATCGATCGATTAAGTGCTAGATTAATCGATTACAAAAATAATCGATAGCTGCAGCCCTACACGGTCTATGGTTTCGCATACAACAACTTTGTCTTCCTGGACTTTATTGCTGTAACTAAATCATGATGTTACTTTCTACCGGGTGTCTGTTAGAGCAAAACACTAGTCAGAGCACTATTGTTCTTCACGCGCACAGTAATTGAAATTTAAAACTGTTAAAAGAAAAGGCTTAATAAACGATTGCATAGCTAGATACTGCATATTATACACGCATCAATATGTATTTCCTTTGTGCTTTGAACTGTTCAGTGCGGGCTGCGGACTCGACGCGCTGGACTGCGCGCTGTGACTCCATGTGGCTTCAAGCGCATCATTCAGCTTTCGGAATGCACATAAGTGTTTTGTGCCGCTGCCCGCGATGTATTGGAGCCTTTCATATCATAATACTTTTGCGCAATGAAAGATTATTAATAGCCTTTCTTGTTCTGTCCTATCTATCATATGTTGAATCGAATCTTAAATCGAGTTTTTTATAAAAAAAATCACAGATTTTTTTAAGGGAAAAAATCGCCCAGCCCTAGTTATTTCTATTCGTAATGATATTGAAATAGGCTATGAAATGTTGTTATCAAGTAACTCCATGCTTTCCCCGTTGCGAACATGCACTCCTCTTAACTGTAGCCTGGGTGCTGCTCTGCTTAAGTTGACGGCTGCCTTTCCCCTTGAACATATCACGTTAACAACAACCCTTTTTTAGAAAACGTAATTCCTTTGTGGATCCTCTTGATCTGCTTTCTCCATGTTTCTTTGACAAATCTCTGCGTATCAGTCTCACGTGCGACTGCACGGGAGTTAGCCATGCCCACTTATTTACATTTCGCGGTATACACGGAATAAAAAAAAATCTGTTACGGCTGACGTTTTCTACCGCGGCCAGCCCTAGATGGTAACAAATTATCTGAAGGCTTTATATATGGCAGTTTTCCCTGTGTTATTGAAAATCTAAATTTTTCACGGTATCATATCAATGTTGTATTCCAGTATTGTGACAACTAGAGATGCACCGATCGGTCGGCTGGTGACCGGAATTGGCCGATTTTCATGGGATCTGTCTGACATATGCTGATTTTATGCCGGTCAAATGTATTGGGTTACATTTTATCTAATGCATGATTAACATTGCGCAACATCAGCATCACACGTGCACATGGAACGCACATGTAGGAAACCTGGCCGTTTCAGCGCAGCACATTTTTTTTTCGCTGTGCATTGACACCGTGAGCAGGAGCAGCGTGTGAGTCAAGCAGGAGCGTCGCTCAGTTAACCCTCTAGGCGCCATGGTTGAGTTTACTCAAGATGCGGCACTTAATAAAACTGCCGATTTTGTCAAATTGGGTGTCATTTCATTTGACCTCCCCTCTACTTCATCCCGACTCAAAAAAATGTCATGTTTCTATACAAAATGTTAGAGTTAGAGCGCATTGAATCAGTGCGATCAAAAGTGGAGCTAGTGTGAGAGTGAGCCTATTTATCATAGCATCTCCGCAATCGCCTTGACAGTATTGTGGTGGAGACTTTGTTTGTTATCACTGGGTATCATAGACGAGGTCGAAGTATTCATAGTTTCACACATAAGTTTAAAATATTCTAACTGACCCCCCAGCATGAGTTTTTTAAGGTGACTGTTATTTAGAACTTGCCACTTTAATGTTTCCATGGTGACTGGCCATTGCTTGTCACGTGTCGCAGCACAAACGCAACACAGCACTGAATGAATGATGATCTGCTTTTATGTAATTTTTCCTTTTTTATTAAAAATATTCACAAATGTATTAGCTATAGCATGAAACACTGATATTCCGATTGTCAAATATGTGCAAGTGGATGGGTTTTGTTGTTTAACCATCTTTATAACGTTCACGTTAGTTGAGCTGTATGCACAATGAGTGGCGCCATTTTAGTTTTGGATATGTTGGATTTACAACGTCAATTCCTCCACTTCTCATGAAATACATGATAGTAAGTGGCCGGTGAACTGGGAGAAGAATAGGATCAAATGTTAAAGGAACACTCCGACTTTTTGGGACTTTAGCCTATTCACCATATCCCCCAGAGTTAGATAAGTCCATACATACCTTTTTCATCTCCGTGCGTGCTATAAGTCTGTTTGACGCACCCACCGCTAGCCTAGCTTAGCACAAAGACTGGGTGTGACTGGTTGCAGCTTTCAAACTAATCCAAATGAGTGGCAAAATAACGCAAACGTTTTCCTATTTACATGTTGTGATTTGTATAGTCACAGAATGTACAAATAACAAAGTCAAATGAGACAGTGTTTCCCAAAGTCCCAAAAAGTCGGAGTGTTCCTTTAAGCTACTTAGACAATGTGTATCTGATATGAATAAAACGTGTCGTCTTATTATAATTGAAAGGATTATTATTGCCGCTTCCATAGACATCAGTATGTATTTTACAAACTCAAAATCATTGTTTTGCTAGTACTTATGTGTATTTAAATGTCTGACACCTAAAATAAACATTATGTGGTTGAAAACACTCAATAGTTGTGATATATGACAGCATCGATATCACGATTTTTGATCGTGGATGATTAAAATGTCTCCACGATCTGCTTTTGAAGAAATATCGTAGTATCGTGTTACAGTGCATTCTATCAGTTCAGTTCTGGCGCCTCTGTCTCAACTGTACAACGCGATGTAGCCTACACATCACACGTTAAATTGTGTATGTCAGGTTAAATTTGTAAGTATGATTAACACAAAATAGTTAGGGGAAAAACACGTTTGTCAAGTTGGTTTATTGTTTTGTATGTTTTTCAATACCTAAAGGCAGAATATAAGATGAAAAAGTTTGTTATTTTCAGTACTCACTTAACTGCTCCTCCCCCCTAACGAATCGCTTGACGTCATAAGAGGGAGACGTCTCCCCAGGTCGCTGAGAAAGTGAGTCAGTGAGCTGTGTTGGTAATTGTACAAATGATAGAGCAAGAGAATTATTTGATTTGAATTATTTGAGGACAGTTATTTATTTAGTTTTAGGTATTTAGGTTAGGTAGTTAGTTAGGTATACCAGGAAACAGGTTTGCCAACCGCAATTAAACCCTGAAGAAGAAGAAGAAAAAGAAGAAATGTATATGCAGGCGTATTATCACGATGGTGAATTACTGCGTTTGTGCTGGGTGCAAAAACACCGTTAAAACCGGTCACAGAGTCTCAGCAGTGAACTCCGTCTCCGATCGGCACGCAGGGACGAAAATAAATAAATTAAACGCACTTTGGCAAACCTGGCTGTGGCGAGGGGGCGTGATTTTGCAAAGTCTGTAGCGGCTGCGGGAGAGAAAGGATGGAGCCGCGCGATAGGTCAAGTGCAGATGATGAAGACCTGTGTCTGATTGCAGTAATTTTCTGTGGAGAGACCGTATATAACCGGCGAATGCGAGAGCGAGAGAGAGAGTTGGACTGGGACTTCGCACGCGGCTACTGCAACCGAGACTGAGAAGCAAGTGTTGGATTGCGTGTTTTGTTTATGGTGGCGAATGCACTACTGTGCACCCTGTTTCTTTTTTGTTTTTCTGAATAAACGCGAGTCCCAGTCACGCGACCCTGTCTTCTTCTTTCCACACACACACACACTGAACCTCTTCACACTGACCTATTCTGATAGGCTACCGCGCATCTCTACCGCGTATCTAATAGTAGTTCCGTATTAATTAATTTGCACGTGAGTTTTATTTATTTCAACCCTGTATTCTTTGTGTATATTCATGCACCGAACCGTGACGCCCGTACATTTCGGTTCAATACGAATACATGTTCCACCTCTAAGTTATGCCTATACTTACCAAGACACCTGACCAACTCTCCACTGGTTCTCTTCACACCAGATATTTGTTTCTTCGATAGGAATTATTTAAATTTCTGTTTGGTTTCTCATCTGTCTCACGCTTGGGAGGTTCAAAATTGTAAGGCTGTGGGCCATCGTAGGTTTGAGGGGGATTTTGGATCTCCTCAGACTCAAAACTCTCCATACTTCAATAGAACTTTTTTGTCACATCTCCCTCTTCTGACGTCACAGGCAGCTCCACTGTGTTTTAAAAATATGATCTTGACAGAAATGGCTATAAAGCTTAATGTAGGGCAATTACAGTAATAATTTTAATGATAATTACATTTTCACTCAGATATCTAAACATTTATTTAATTTAAAAATTTTAACCTGACATACACACTTTAATGAATAGGTACGGGACACTGCAATTCACCAAAGTTCATTATTTGCATAAGCCTTGCCGGTTAAACTTCTAATTCACGTGCTGATGCGCTGTTCTAACGTAGGCTTTCCTAAGCGCATACCCCCGATGCTCATAGGCACTAGAAGCCTGTCAAACAGGGCCTGAATAACTGGACTAAGTTATCTTTCGAGTCTTATTATGCGAATACTGTTAAATATACACAATGTTTACATAAACAGAATTGTCTATGTCTAAAGTGAAAGCAAACAATTGAGAGAAAATCTGGTGTAATATGCGTCTATATTAAACACGTCGCGTGCTGGTCTAAAAGCGACAGTAGTCGCTTGTACTTAAAGGGATAGTTCACAAAAAAAAAAAATAATAATAATAATAATCTGTCATTATTTACTCACTCTAATTTTGTTCCAAACCTGCATTAATTTATTTCTTGTGCTGAACACAAAAGAAGATTTTTTTTTTTAATGTGGGTAACCAAACAGTTGCTGGTCCCCATTAACTTCCAGGAGAGAGAAAAAAAAAATATATATATAGGGGGACCAGCAACTGTTCGGTTACTCGCATCATTCAAAATAACTTTTATTTTCAAAAGAAGAAAGAAACTTATTCGGGTTTAAAACATCTTGAGAGAGTAAATGAAAACCATTTTCGGTCCCACTTTATATTAAGTGG
>NW_024121211.1:14285481-14312435 GCF_016745375.1 Pimephales promelas | reverse complement strand
AACAGTTTACGGACCCTGTTGACATCCATAGTCCTTTTTTTTTTTTCATACTATGTAAGTCAATACTATGGATGTCAATGGGGTATCATAAACTGTTTGGTTTTCAAAACATCTTCTTTTGGTGTTCAGCAGAAGAAAGAAATTCATACGAGTTTGGAAGAGCCTGAGGCCGAGTAAAAGATGACAGCATTTTCCTTTTTGTGTGAACAATAAACAGGATTCAATGTTATGGATTCTTCTGTAAAATGGGTGCTTTTCTAGTTTCATTTGAGGGATTTTCATTGATTTTTTAAAGTAAATGTTAAGGATTCAACCTGATGTGTTAATTTATCTCAGGCTAAATATAATGTGTAAAAAAAAGGCTCATTTTAATGTTGGGACACACATGGCATTGACACACATTATTGACATGGATCTCTTGAAAAGATGATGTCATGATTGATTGATTGTCTTATTCTATAGAAAGGGAATATAGGGGGAAAAAAGTTTGACCTAAACTTGGAGGCACATACATTGTTGTTGATGTGTTTAGAAAAAATGTTTGGATAAAATAAATTCATCTCGAACCTCTCTCTCTCTCTCTCTCTCTCTCTCTCTCACTCTCATGTCTGCTGCTCGAAAGACTTTTGGGAATTTAGGCTTGTTTTCAACAAGACACTATTTTAATATTGCTGCAAGTATTCAAGAGCGCACCGGACAGCAAGTGTACTGTAGCAAATTTTATAACTGGACAAGCCAAGTTAGCCATCTGGAAGTCTTGCAGACTGGCAGCTGAAGGCGAAATGTAGATGTTGTTCTGCTGTTATTGCTTTGGTGAATCCAGGATAAAATGGGAACATAGTTTTTTTCAAAATGACAAATAACTTGCTTGAGTTTGAGTTTAAATGGGGTATAAATGGAGCTTTACTGTCATTTTCTGAGGAAGGAGGAATAATGTTTATATTGGTGATGTATGATGGTTATGTTGAAGTGATTATTATTATTATTATTATATATATATATTTTTTTTTTTTTTTTTTTTTGCAATATAATGTGTGAAATATAATGAAGTGTTCGGTTTTAAGATGTTTTAAAAAGTGTGTTAAAAGTCTCTCACTCTCACTCTCTCTCTCTTCTCTCTCTCTCTCTCTCCTCTCCTCTCTCTCTCTCTCTCCTCTCTCTCTCCTTCTTCTCTCTCTTCTCTCTCTCTCTCTTCTCTCACTCTCACTTCTCTCCTCGCTCTTCTCTCTCTCCTCTCTCTCTCTCTCTCTCTCTCACACACAACACACACGCGCGCGCGCACGGCGCCACAGCTCTTCCCGTTCCTCCCGCGCGGCTGCACGGACACTCGGGTCGTTGGAATACTTCTGCTTTCACCGGAAATGTGCCATTCAGCCTCTATGGATTCATCCCGACAGTAGTTTATCCTCTTCCTGTGTGACTTTCGACAGGTTTCGGCAATCCTCCGGGCTGGTGGACTTCGACAGAAGCAGAAATTTGAGTTTGGATATTACTGTGATTGTGTCTCTGCCCAAATGACTGAGAGAGGAGCCACCGGGAGACGCTGCTGCTCCCGTCCCGCGCCTGTCCGGCGACCGTCGGCTAAAGTTTCAACGACAGGAATGATGGTGGTTCATCTTCCGTGAGGTTTGCAAATCATTCAAATTTACCACAGCGAGGAAAACACCGTCTTCTCCAGTCCAACGGGCACCTCTGTCTGGGATTACTCATTTACTGGATATATTCATACAACATGAAGACTTTATTGTTAAGGGTAAGTCACGGAAATTATTTTAAAAAGTTATATTTGTTGAATTCGTTATTGTTTATTTGTATACATTTATTTTAACTGCCGCATTTACACGCTACGCGCGCGCATCCCCAAATGTCTGTCACGGAAGAAAAGGCTGCTTGTATCCCGGAACATATTGTAAATATTCAATCGGTTTTGGTCATATATTCAGAACTCTTCATAGAAACGACAATTTTCTGCTTCTGTTTCACTTCGTTTATAAAGCACCTAGTTTGACACGTCAGTCTGTCCCACTTGAAAAACAGTCTGTCAAGAGAAACACAATTGCAATGGCTCGTGCAGTTATGCATGTTTCTCACTCGCTATGCCGCGTTCATGAATGCAAGGATGCGCGAGCTCGGGCTACCTGAATAGGTTTTGCAGGGTTTTCTCATGGTTGAGGTTGATTAGTAGTTTCATACCGGAGACGAGACTCTCGTTGTTGCAGTGATGCATAGCCTAATTACACTCTGGCATTTTATTTAGGCTATTTGATAACGTTTTACTTTTTGGTGAGTCAATTTGAGTTGTTTCAGCTGCGGTCATGTACTTATTTGCATATGGTGTTTGGGGGGTGAGTGGCCATTGGCTTTTACAGCCGAATATTTAATTACGTAGGGCTGGACAATGAATGGTGCGAATGAGTATTTGCAAATAGTTGCTGTTGGTAATTGACAGTGGCGCATACAGTTCTGTTGATGCTGTTTTATGTTGGTATTTAATTTGATCTACACTATTATTATAATTCTCAAACGTACAATATAGGTTAGCCCAATCAACACCTAAAGAAAGGGAAAGAAAGATCTAACATCTTGAACGTTTCCCCTTATCAGCATCCTATGCAGCTGCGTACTAGCCTACTACATAAAAAGTGACATATAATGTGGAAGGATGCTTAGATTTGAGCTTATATATCTAAAAATTAGTGTGTTTACCTCAATATCTGTTACAGATAAATCAATTTCATTATAGATAAATCACTTTTTACAAAATAGGCATTTTTTTTAGTGTTGTTTGCTTTGAAGTGGATCACACATAAACATTGACTGACTAACTTAATTCTATCAAGTTGTATCGGTGTCAAGTCTCACATTAGGTTTCCCATTCTACAGCAGAAAGAGCTGTCCATGGTCCTGAAATCAAAGAACATAAAGACTCCAGTTTAGTTCAGCTTCCTGTTTTGCTGTTTTCAACCCCAAAGAGGACAGCAGAGCCTTATTAGGGCACTGTAGAAAATGGTTGCAACACATTTGTTATGCATTATCCATGGTCTAATTAGGTTTTAACAAAGAACTTGATGATGCTTCTTGTTGTGCTCGCACCTGCGAGTTCGTGAGCAGATCTAACTAAAGATCACATCGCCAGAAGCTCTGGGGGGTGTTGAAAAACAGCAGTGCTCCACCCATATACAGCAGCGACTAAACTCGTAAAGCTCAAAGGATGGAAGCAGACTATCCTCAATGCACTCTTGTGTCATTCTTTGCCAGGATGCAATGAAAGTAAAAAATAAAGAGGTTGCAGTGCAGTGTTTCATGCGTGACCCATCTCACGGTGTGCTTTCTCACAGGAGTTGTGATGTTGTTTAGGATGCCAGATGGACACGCACTTCTCTCTGTTTAGACCCATTGGGTTTCCGTGGCCCCTCCCGTCTCGCTGGGCTAACCTGATTGAACTGAAAACGCATTAAATATTCCATCACAGAGAGACGGAAAGCGTTAAGGATGAGAAAGAGGTGTAGTCGAGTCGCGCAGATGGTTTTTGCTGGGGTAGAGAGAGGGAAATGAATAAGATGTCTTCATTTCCATTTAGTTTTGTGTGAATGTATTGGGATTTTGGTGATAAATGACGTATGTTTTTGGGTTTTTTTTTCCTGTGACTCCTGTAATTAAACGGTGTTTAGTGTTGTCAGTCCACTCAGAAAGCTTTTTCTCTCATTCTCTTTGTTTGCCTGATTTTTGTCTCTCCTAAGTCACATATACAGTAATATGATTAATTCCATTAATGAGTGAACAATACTATATTTTTATTTTATTTAACCTTTGTTTAACCAGGTAAAATCAGTTACAACTGCGACCAGGCCAAGACAAAGCAAAACAGTGCAACGAAAAACAACATACTATATAGAAAACCCTTTGTTATTATTTATTATACTTTATTATTTTGGCTACTCAACCATGGCAAACTGTTAGCTTTTCAGTAGAACAAAAAAAAAGAAGATTTTTTATGCTTTATGAATGTTTTCTGACTCATAATTTAGTGATCTAAAATACTTCTGGGTTTAAAAGGGTTGACACACATTGTATGTTTTTTTTTTTAATTGTAAAATGCATTGTAGTTAGGTCTTATGTGCGCATCTATCACAGTGATGTTGTTCATTGGCAGAATATCTGATTTTATCTGAATATTATCTGATTAGTCAAAGAAATAAATCATAAAAATAGTGATTATATGCCTGAGTTTCTGATTACATGTTTGTCGAGCTCCAAAATAAAGACAAAAAAACACCATAAAGTCATAATAACCAACAAGAAAACCTTCAATGATCCACTGAAAATCTTCCCATCTGCTAAAACTCACACATTTAATTTGCACTTGCTTTCAAATTAAAATATGGCATATTCTGAGACAACCCAGGGGGGTTGATATCATTAACACCAATGCCATTGATTCTTGCCTGAAGGAGAATTAGATTGATTTACGGGACATACGGGTGAGTATAATGACCGAATTTGACATTTTAAACAAGTTTGAAGAATGTGCGTATATTTGTGTTGTAGTCTTTCTGTAAAGTAGGTGGCAAATTATACAAATCAACACAAGAAGACAAAAGCAGAAACCTGGTGAAGACGGTTCTCTATAGAAGGAACAGTGAGTTTAGAAGTACTTCATCATGGTTAACAGACGTGTGTGCTTTAAGCTTGTACCGGTGTTTTGAGCCAATGTCAGAATAGCCTTTTTGTCCAAGAGGTTTTTGTCAACCAGTCTAGACAACCAGAGAAACGTGGGAGAGCTAATTCATCATGGTGAGCTTTCAGAAGATGGCTTTGTCTAATAACTTTCCTTCAGACCCTCTTCAGAACCATACATATTTACACAGACGGAAAACAAGCCGTTTCCACTCCAGTCTCCTATTATCCAAGCGAATGATGAGGATGATCAGAATACATGGCAGACTCTCAGAGAGCGCTCTGTTGGAGGGAGGCTCATTCTGCTGAGAGGTCTCTCTGATACAGAGCTTCATCTGCTACTCGCAGGTGTAAAAGAAAGAGGATCAGCTGTTATGGAGTCGCATGGGTTGACAGGATGAATCATCCTAGCTATGGTCTGGATAGTGCTGGCATTTCAAACATCACGATAGGGCTTGCAATTATGTGTGCGTCTGCTTAATTTCGAAAGCATCACAGTCAAACAATCAAGTCGGCCTGGATTTTCAACTGTCATTTATACTGTGTAGTTAGAATCAGTGTTATTTGTTACATTAAATAGATTTTTAATTCATTTTTAATTGTATTTATTCTTAATTTAATTTAAAGGATTAGTTCACTTTTGAAAAAAACTTTTGCTGATAATTTACTCACCCCCATGTCATCCAAGATATCCATGTCATTCTTTCTTCAGTCGAAAAGAAATTAAGGTTTTTGATGAAAACATTCCAGCATTTTTCTCCATATAATGGACTTCAATGGGAACCAAACGGTTCAAGGTCCAAAAGACAGTTTCAGTGCAAACTGCAAACTGTTCAAAGGGCTTTAAACGATTCCAGATGATGAATAAGGGTCTTATCAAGCGAAGCGATCGCTCATTTAATAAATAAATAACAAAATTTAAGTTTTATAAGCTCAAATGCTCGCCCTGCTCGGTTCTGTGATGCATGTTTGTGACTCATGTTTGTGTCTTTTTCCGAGTCTTTTGGTTCATTCAACGAACGAAACGAACGAATTAACTCGGAAAAAGATTTGTTAAGAATAAAATAAAATAAATAAAAATATATATTTTCCTTTAAATAAAAATATATATATTTTTTGTATTTAACAGAAGGAAATTAGTATATTTATAATTAAAATATAGGATAGGTAAACACATTTAGTATATATATATATATATATATATATATATATATATATATATATTCATAGAACAACAGCTATACGAATAAACAACAATATGTTACCAAACATAAAACCAATATGTACTGTATGCATTTCACTTTGGTGACTTACTGAAGGAAATAAAACATCTTCTCTCAAAAGAAAGAGTTTTGCTTCTGTGTCTCAGATTTTGAGAGAAAACTAAAATCTCACATTTGTGAGTTTCTGAAGTGATCTCAAAAATATCTCAAAATGAGATCTGATTATAACATGAACTCATCTTGTGAGTGTGCGGTTTTGATTTTATTGCTCTATACTCCTACTGTGTGTTCACAATTGACTCGTGTGCCTATTTTGTATTTCTTTTAGGAGTTTAGGAGGGACGTCATTGATACGTAGGCAACCTCATAGCAAATTTCGTGTGGGTTTATTCGTGTGACACATGATGTAATTGTATGGATTCCAGTATGATGGAAACACATTGAATAATATAATAAGAATACTGAAAATACCTGCTTGCTGTATCTTGTGGGCTTGAAACTGTCAAAGCTGTATGTGGCTGATGATGCGTTATGCAACATTTGTGGATTCATTTTTTTCTCAAAAATGAATAATTCCATCACTATTGTAGGGGTGAAAACAAGTTTCTGGTCCACTGTGGGAGATGCTGATGCTTTATTTCTGACGCGTGCAAAGTACCATGAATTGATCCAGAGAGGCGTGTTGATGTTCCAAACAAATAACTGAAGTTTATTAAATCAAAAATAAAGATGCATTGTAACACAAAACAAAACAAAACAAACAACTTTTAGGCCGCTTGCTGGTTTGTGGCACCATGCCACTCTCGCTCCATGTGCACGGTCAAAAGACTGTGTGCTCTTGCACCAGCGCCCCCCTCCTGTCAGGGGTGGCCTATCATTTATACAACTTTCCCCCTCTCACCTATAAAGGGCACACACTCAGAGAAATAAACACAATTAACAATACACAATTGACTGATATTTAAATGAACAAATTAATAAAAATTAAATAAGGTGGTAAGTATGGCTCCTACACCCGGCCCCCAATTGAGCGTTTAAGAATCAATTACAATACATTAAATGTAAATGGAGCCAAATGAGTCTATACAAGGAAAAATAAATAAATAAATAATACTCATCCTTTAATCCATGTTTGATCGTCATCTTATTGTTTAGATCTAATGTTCTGCATCTTCCAATAGCAGGCAAAGTTTGGTAATGGGTCTTTCCATGAAACCAGTCTTTGTCTTAAGCTTTACAGTTCTTATGAGTCCTTTGGAATCCGGTAAAACTTCAGTTATTCTTCCAATTGGCCACGATCCACGAGGTGCTGAACTGTCCACAACTAGCACAACATCTCCTTTCTGCAAACCTCTTTTAGCAGTAAACCATGTCTGTCGTTCCTGAAGTAATGGCAAGTATTCTTGGGACCACCTCTTCCAAAACAGGTCTGCTAAATATTGTACTTGCCTCCACCGACGTCTGTTGTATAAGTCTGACGTTTGAAACAATCCAGGTGGCAGTGTAGGGTTAGACTTTAACAGAAGAATGTGGTTTGGTGTCAAAGGTTTCAGATCTTGATGGTCATCAGACAATGTGGTAATGGGACGACAATTCAAAATTGCCTCAATCTCACAAAAGAGTGTTTGTAGTCCTTCATCATCGAGGGTGTTTTGTCTTAAAACAGAGCATAAGATCTGCCTCACCATTCGAATGAGCCTCTCCCATACTCCCCCATGATGTGAGGCTGTTGGAGGATTAAACGTCCATCGAATTCCTTTTTGGAGCATTGCCTTGTGGATTCTGCTTTGGTTCCATTCTGAAAGTGAATTCTGTAACTCTCTTTTTGCACCAACCAGGTTAGTTCCGTTATCAGATCGTATATGCAGTACTTGGCCCCTTCTGGCTATGAATCTTCTCAAGGCGTCAATGCAGGAATCGGTGTTCAGTGAATGAGCCATTTCTAAGTGAACTGCCCTGCTTGTCATGCAAGTGAAAATAACCCCATATCTTTTTACCTGACCTCTTCCCCTTTTTGTCATGAAAGGTCCAAAGTAGTCAACACCAACATTGCTGAAAGGTGGAAGATCAGTGTTACAATCCTAGGGGATATGTGTTGGGTTGGGTTGTGTTTTTTCCTTCTCTCTTTCAGGCTGCATGTTTTGGGTCCATGAGTGAGTACCAGCAGGTGTGCCTAATCAACTGACTGAGTATGTGGCAGCAGGTGTTCCCAATGAATGCTCAGTTCCTGGAGGATAAGAAGGCTTGGGTTTGCACACTGCGAGAGCAAGAGAAACGTCCGTGAGCAGAGTACTACCAATCAGTCATTCAAAGAGAAACCTCTGTGAACAGAGTACCACCAACCAACCAACCAGTCAGTCTGTGAGCAAAGTACTATCAACCAGCCAGACCAACAGAACAGAGACAAATCCAGTCAACCAGTGGGTTGAATATTTGAGTTAGATCCTTGTGAGTCCAGAACGGTGTCTGGGGCTTAGCCTCCTTGGTGGAGAGAGGACTACCTAGCTGTTCATATAGGGTTTGATCTGGTTACTGCAGTTATTAAGTCAGTTTATTGTTGTCTTACCCTGTTTATTGTTGTCTTATACTGTTTACTGTCGTCTTACACTGTTTATTGCTCTCTCCTTCTGAGAGACTAGTTTTGAAGTGGTTTTTATTGTCAATCTTGTAATAAATACACTTCAGTTTGCATTCTAGTCTGACTTCCTGTCCTCTTTTGCCCTGGTTCATTTTTAAATATTGTTGCACCTCCGTTCCCCTGGATTAGCCATCAGGAGGAACGTAACAATTTGGGGGCTCGTCCAGGATCTAGAGGAGACTGGAAGTCAGATTTATTGTGTTGGTTGGTATTGTGTGGTTGTCATTCTCCAGTGTTGTGAACACGTTTCCAACTTCCCTAGTTTAGACTAGAGGTGTTCAGCTGAACTGTCACAGTTCTTCCTTCGGACATCATTTATTATTTTGCCTTTTTTATGTTCGGAGTAATCCTGGGTGGGGATTAATTCCCTGGCGGGGGTAGGTGTTTCGGGGTTTCGGCCACCGAAGTTACTGCCTTTAAAGTCGCCCCGAGCCCGGCACGCTCCAGAAGATAGAATAGGTGAAGAATTGATAGGCAGGCTCTGGGGAAGTGGTGGTGTTGCACAAAGCGCTGGATAGTGAGTATTGTAAAGGTGTGTTACTGCTGCATTTGGGCTGGGTTAGTGGGTAGCCTAGTGTGCTGGTGGGTGGCTAGCATGGCTGTCTTTAACCGGGAAGAGTTTTTAGCGAATCCCACATTAAATCAGCTTGACTTATGTCGGAAAGTTGATTTATGTTTTGTTGCTACTCACTTTAGTATTCCTGTCAGTAGTACTCTAGCAAAAAGTGAGATGAAGGAGGCTGTGGTGAGTGGATTAGTGCAGAAGGGAATTCTTAGTTTGGGTGCAGGGGAGATCTCCTCAGGTGGCCATGTGGTAACAGACAAGTCAGAGCAGGCTAATGTTGTCACGCCCAAAGGGAAGCAGGGTGAGGTTGAACGGCAACATTTTACTTTGCCTCGTTTTGTGCCACACTCTGTAGAGTCCTCTTCCTCGCCACAAGATGACGCCCGACTGAAGGTTCGATTAGCTCGCTTGCAGGTGGACAAGGAGGAGCGGGAGCGGGAGTTCCAGCTGCGTAGAGAGTTAGAGTTGAAACGCTTGGAGGCGGAAACCACTCTCAAGATGCGTGAGCTTGAGCTACAAGCTAATGCTACCGTGCCCAGATCAGTTCCTCCTGAGACTCGGCCGTCATCCAACAATACTTTTGATGTAAGTAAAAACATAGCACTGGTGCCTGCGTTCAGAGAATCAGAAGTAGAAGGCTACTTCAGCGCTTTTGAACGAATTGCAGTAGCTCTTCATTGGCCAAAGGACGTTTGGGCCATTTTGCTTCAGTGCAAGTTAACTGGCAAGGCTCAGGAGGCTTGTGCTGCATTGTCAGTGGAAGACAGTTTGTGTTTTGATAAAGTGAAAAGCGCAGTTTTGCGGGTCTATGAGCTAGTGCCCGAGGCGTATAGACAGCGGTTCAGGGGTCTTTGTAAAGCTGTTAGCCAGACATATGCAGACTTTGTTAGGGAAAAGGTCATTTTATTTGATCGCTGGTGTGCGGCTTGTAAAGCTGAAGACTTTTCTTCCTTACGTGAGTTGATGTTGTTGGAGGAGTTCAAGAACTGTGTGCCTGAGAGGATTGTCGTTTACTTGAACGAACAGAAAGTGGCTACCTTGCAGCAAGCGGCTCTGCTAGCTGACGAGTTTGCTTTAACACATAAGGGTTTCTTCAGTAAACTGGTGTCTTCTTCTGTCTCTCCCCCACATCATAATGTGAACAAGAAGTCTAGTGATAGACCGGTACCTCGAGTTGGTTTAACTAACCCAACTTCAAGTCCTAAAACTGATAGACTGTGTTTTTTCTGTCATAAAACTGGTCACCTCATAGCAGATTGTATAACTATGAAACAAAAGCAGCAGGGTTTAACACAAAAACAGCCGAAGGGAGTTGGATTAATTAAAACAGTTACTTCTGTAGGAGAGCCTACCTCTTTGCAAGAGCCAGATGAATGTTTTAAACCGTTCATCCTTTCTGGTTCTGTATCACTCACAGGGCAGGATGAAGATCAGCATCAGGTCACCATACTACGTGACACAGGTGGTTCACGGTCTTTTATTCTTTCTAGTGTTTTGCCTCTAGATGCAATGTCAGCCTGTGATGTTAGTACAGTTGTCCGAGGTATTGGTATGTGCTATGTCCCAGCCCCACTTCATCGCATTCACATTAAATCTAAGCTTGTTTCTGGTTGGTTCCCTGTAGCTGTAAGGTCATGTTTTCCTGTTGATGGAGTGCAATTCATCATGGGTAATGACATTGCAGGAGGTAAAGTGTACGCTGATCCTGAAGTTGTGGATGTACCTATTTCTGAGAATGAACCAGATGAGTTAGTTCAAAAACACCCAACATTGTGCTCTGTCAGCGTGTTGACTAGAGCTCAATCTCAGAAAAAAGATCAGGAGGTAAATTTGTCTGACTCCATGTTCCCTTCTGTTTTTTCTGAGGACAGGATGATCGATTGTGGAGAATCAGCAGAGGTGTGCGAAGTAGTGCCAGAGACTCTTCCCACTCCTGAGGTATCATTGATGTTGACGCGTGAAGGACTCATTGGTGCACAGAAGAGTGACCCCTCACTGGCGAAATGTTTTGCCGTAGTTGTTGCTGACCCGAGTGAGTGTAGAAAAGGTCAGTGTTTTCTGGTGGAAAACGGAGTGTTGATGCGAAAGTGGTCTTCGCATACAGGTACAGCAACTGATAAGATGGGTGAAGTTTTCAACATAGTTTATCAGATAGTAGTTCCGGTTGGTTGGCGTAGGTATGTGCTAGAATTAGCTCATGAACACCCATGGTCTGGTCATTTAGGCATCACAAAAACTTATGACCGTGTCCTTAAACATTTCTTCTGGCCAGGAATGAAATCTCAAGTAACTCAGTTTTGTAACACATGCAGTACATGTCAGCTGGTAGGAAAACCTAATCAAATTGTCCATCCAGCTCCATTACGGCCGATTCCTGCAGTGGGGGAGCCATTCGAGCATGTTTTAGTGGACTGTGTGGGTCCGTTACCAAGAACAAAAGCTGGTAACCAGTTCTTATTGACTATTATGTGCATGTCTACTCGTTTTCCAGAGGCAATCCCTCTGAGGAAAATAACAGCACCAGCCATCACAAAAGCATTGACTAAGTTTTTTACAACGTTTGGTTTGCCCAAGATTGTCCAGACTGATCAGGGAACCAACTTCATGTCTCGAACATTTAAACAGTCCCTGCAGTCTTTAGGAGTGTCACATTCTGTATCCAGTGCTTACCATCCAGAGTCACAGGGAGCATTAGAACGTTGGCACCAAACTCTAAAGTCAATGTTGAGAAAATACTGTTATGATACAGGAAAAGACTGGGATGAAGGTGTGCCATTTGTATTGTTTGCCATACGGGATGCCAAACAGGAATCCCTGACATTCAGTCCGTCGGAGCTTGTGTTTGGCCACAATGTGCGTGGACCGTTGAAAGTGCTGAAGGAGCAGTTGGTGGCTGGTTCCTCCGTTAAGTCTAATGTGGTAGATTTTGTTTCACAGTGTAGGGAACGTTTGCATCGTGCCACTTCCTTGGCTAAGGAAGCTCTCTCCTCTTCCCAGGGTCGCATGAAACAGCAGTACGACAGAAACGCTGTTGAGCGTAAGTTTCAACCTGGTGACCAGGTGTTGGTGTTACTACCTGTGCCCGGTTCTTCTCTTTCTGCTCGCTTCTCAGGTCCATATGTGGTGGAGAGAAAAGTCTCAGAAACCGATTATGTTATCCACACCCCTGAGCGCAGGAGGAAGAAGCGTTTGTGTCACATTAACATGTTGAAAGCTTATCGTTCCAGGGAGACTAATCAAGGGGAGCTAAAAAGCAGCGTGGAAGTCGATGTTCCCAACATTTCTGCGTCCATGGTTTGTGGAGTGTCCATGGTAGATGAAGGGGATGATGGTTTGACCGTGGTATCCGAGGGGCAACAGTGTGGTAGGTTATCTAATACAGAGTTCTTGGCTAACGTAGAGTCACAGCTTTCCTACCTTACTGAAATGCAGCGGGGAGACGTACTTGCCTTGTTTAACTCATTTCCCATGCTTTTCAGTGATGTACCCTCTCGTACCAATGTGTTACAGCATGATATTGATGTCGGCTCTGCTATTCCAATCAAGCAGCATGCTTACAGATGTCCTATTGGAAAGAGAGAGTTGATGAAAAAAGAGGCTACTTACCTGTTAGAAAATGGTTTAGCGAAACCTAGCAGTAGCTCGTGGAGTTCGCCATGTTTGCTGACACCGAAGTCAGATGGTTCTTCTCGTTTTTGTACGGATTTCAGAAAGGTTAATGCAGTCACAGTCCCAGACTCGTTTCCATTGCCCCGTATGGAAGACTGCATAGATACCATTGGTTCTGCTGTCTTTATCACCAAGCTGGATCTTCTTAAGGGATACTGGCAGGTCCCGTTGACTGAGAGAGCATCTGATGTATCAGCATTTGTGACTCCAGATCACTTTCTCCAGTACACCGTGATGGCTTTTGGCATGAGAAATGCCCCAGCCACATTCCAAAGGCTCATGAACATAGTGTTGGGAGGTGTACCCCAGTGCAATGTGTATTTAGATGACATAGTGGTCTATTCAAATGATTGGGAAAGTCATGTGGCGAGCTTAGCAATTGTGTTTGAACGGCTTGCTAAGGCAGCATTGACGCTTAACCTAGCCAAATGTGATTTTGCTAGGGTTACTTTCACCTATCTAGGGAAGCCGGTAGGACAGGGACAGGTCAAGCCGGTGGATGCTAAAGTGGCTGCAGTATTGGCTTATCCCGTTCCTACAAACAGACGAGAGCTTCGACGGTTCTTAGGTATGACAGGATACTACAGATGTTTTTGTAAGAACTTCTCAGTGGTAGTGGCTCCCCTTACTAAACTCTGTAGCCCAGTTATACCGTTTGTATGGACAAAGGAATGTGATTATGCCTTTGACGCTGCTAAGTCCCTGCTGTGCAGTGCTCCGATATTGGCTGCGCCAAATTTTGTTCTTCCTTTTCAGCTAGAAGTGGATGCAAGTGGTACTGGAGCTGGAGCTGTCTTGTTGCAGGTTGGAGAAGATGGTGTGCATCATCCTGTTTCATATTTCTCAACAAAGTTCAAACACCACCAACTGAACTACTCCACTATTGAGAAAGAGACGTTGGCCATGTTACTCGCATTACAGCACTTTGAGGTATATGTGTGTTCCAGTCCATCTCCTGTGACTGTATATACTGACCACAATCCTCTAGTTTTCCTGAATCAGATGTACAATCATAACCAGCGTTTGATGCGTTGGGCTCTGATGGTTCAAGGGTTTCAGCTAAACATCAAACACAAGAAGGGATCAGAAAATGTGGTTGCTGACGCTCTGTCTCGTGGGTGAGATTTATTTTAATCTGTATAAGTACAACACAAGTGATACAACATTGATGAATATAAATGTGTTGGGGAAATTATATGGTGATTTTGTTAACAAAACCCATGGTTTTGGTCTTAAGGGAGGAGGTGTTACAATCATAGGGCATATGTGTTGGGTTGGGTTGTGTTTTTTTCCTTCTCTCTTTCAGGCTGCATGTTTAGGTTCCATGAGTGAGTACCAGCAGGCGTTCCCAATGAATGCTCAGTTCCTGGAGGATAAGAAGGCTTGGGTTTGCACACTGCAAGAGCAAGAGAAACGTCCGTGAGCAGAGTACTACCAACCAGTCATTCAAAGAGAAACCTCTGTGAGCAGAGTACCACCAACCAACCAACCAACCAACCAGTGAGTCTGTGAGCAAAGTACTATCAACCAGCCAGACCAACAGAACAGAGAAAAATCCAGTCAACCAGTGGGTTGATCATTGAGTTAGATCCTTGTGAGTCCAGAACGGTGTCTGGGGCTTAGCCTCCTTGGTGGAGAGAGGACTACCTAGCTGTTCATATAGGGTTTGATCTGGTTACTGCAGTTATTAAGTCAGTTTATTGTTGTCTTACACTGTTTATTGTTGTCTTATACTGTTTATTGTCGTCTTAGGGCCGGTTCACATATCGCGTCTTTTGCGCGCTCAAGTTCGTTATTTCAAAATGTAGACGTGCGGTATGCGCGCTCATAATGGAAAGCGATGCGGTCGCGGTGCGACACGCTCATTTTTTCCATGCCGAAAAAATGCGCGCCGCGCCGCGTCGAGATAAAAACATCTCAACTTTTCAGAATACCGCAAGCGCACCATACGCACACAATTAGGTCATGTGACAAGAACCAACTGAAGCGCAACCGCCCTGGCGCTTTGGAAAATGGAGAATGCGGCGCGCCCAGCGTTTTCTACGCGTTTTAGGCGCTATATGTGAATCGCCCACGGGTGGGCAGCACCCTGAGTTGGTTAAGAAAGACTTGACATCATCACTGAGCCCACAGTCTGGAATGAGTGCGCTCGACGTTCCAGTGCGTCAGCCCACACATTCCTCTCTGTCTCTGAGGGTGCGGAAGGGTGCGAGTGTCGTCCCCGGGCTACGCCAATCCCTTCCCCCTCTGTCGCCAGACCCCCGGCGGAACGGACCCCCGTGGAACGCTCCGCTTTCCCTGGTCCCTTCCGTCGGGAAGCGGGCTTCGACGCATCCGAGCTGGGTCATCCCTGCACGCGTGCCAGTCGACCCGCCACGCTGCCCCTCCGGGGGGACGTCTGTGGTTCACATGACCCCGTTGGCTCACTTCCTGGAAGCCTGGCTAGTGCTTCCCGGGATATCCCGCTGGGTCATCAGAATGATCAGATTCGGCTACGCGATTCAGTTCGCACGGTCTCCTCCCCGCTTCAGGGGAGTTCGCTCCACGATAGTTGGTGGCAATGCCCCACTCCTGAGAGCGGAGATTGCGACCCTGCTGGCGAAGGGTGCAATCGAGACGGTCCCTCCAGCCGAGGTGGAGTCCGGGTTTTACAGCCCCTACTTCATTGTCCCCAAGAAGACCGGTGGGTTACGACCGATCCTGGACCTGCGCATTTTGAACCGTTCTCTCCATCGACTACCGTTCAAGATGCTCACGGCCAAACGCATTTTCGAATGTGTTCGGTATCAGGATTGGTTTGCAGCGATCGACCTGAGGACGCGTACTTCCATGTGTCCATCTTACCTCGACACAGACCGTTTTCTTCGGTTTGCCTTCGAGGGCCAGGCATATCAGTACGCCGTTCTCCCATTCGGGTTAGCTCTGTCCCCTCGCGTCTTCACGAAGATCGTCGAGGCAGCCCTTGTTCCCCTTCGCGAACACGGGGTTCGCATCCTGAATTACCTCGACGACTGGCTGATACTAGCACACTCTCGAGCTCAGCTTTGCGAACACAGAGACTTGGTGCTCCGGCACCTAGCCCGTTTGGGCCTTCGGGTCAACCGGGAAAAGAGCAACTTTGCCCCGTGCAGAGGATCTCTTTTCTCGGCATGGAGATAGACTCGGTCGCCATGTCCGCGCAGCTCACGAACGAGCGCGCGCACTCACTGCTGGCTTGCCTTCGTCAGTTCCAGGGCAAGAGTGCGGTTCCTCTGAAACTTTTTCAGAGGCTCCTGGGGCATATGGCATCCGCGGCCGCGGCAACGCCGCTCGGTTTGCTTCATATGAGACCGCTTCAGCTGTGGCTTTGCGATCGAGTCCCGAGGTGGGCATGGCATCGCGGCTCGCTCCGAGTCCCAGTGACTCCGGCATGCCGGCGAACCTTCTTCCCGTGGTCGAACCTCAGCTTTTTACGGACAGGTGTCCCTATTCAGCGAGTTTCCAGACATCTCGTCGTCTCCACGGATGCATCTACCACGGGTTGGGGTGCCATGTGCAATGGGCATGCAGCCGCCGGTTCCTGGACAGGAGCCCAGCGCCTCATGCACATCAATTGCCTCGAGCTGTTGGTAGTACGGCTCGCCCTGCACCGCTTCCGAGCGTTGCTCAAGGGCCAGCATGTGCTTGTCCGCTCAGACAACACTACGGCAGTAGCGTACATCAACCACCAGGGGGGTTTACGCTCACGCCAGTTGTCGCAGCTCGCCCGCCACCTCTTGATATGGAGTCAGAAGCACCTGAGGTCCCTTCGTGCAGTTTACATTCCTGGAGACCGGAACTGGGCAGCCGACGAGCTGTCCCGGGTCCGTCCCCTCTCCGGCGAATGGCGACTCCATCCCCAGTCGGTCCAGCTGATTTGGGACGAGTTCGGGGAGGCACAGATAGACCTGTTCGCCTCTCGGGACTCGTCCCACTGCGCCCAGTTTTATTCTCTGACCCGCGGCACTCTCGGCTCGGATGCGCTGGCGCACAGCTGGCCACGGGGCCCACGCAAGTATGCGTTTCCCCCAGTGAGCCTCCTTGCACGGGTGTTGTGCAAGATCAAGGAGGACGAGGAGCAGGTCTTGCTGGTAGCCCCTACTGGCCCACCAAGACGTGGTTCTCCGATCTCTTGCTCCTCGCGACAGCACCTCCTTGGCCTATTCCTCTGAGACAAGATACTCTCTCAGAGACGGGGCACTCTGTGGCACCCTCGTCCCGATCTTTGGAGGCTGCACGTGTGGCTCCTGGACGGCACGAGGCAGGTTTGAGTTCGCTGCCACCTGCGGTGGCGGCAACCATCACTTCCGCAAGAGCGTCGTCCACGAGACACCTTTATGCGTTGAAGTGGAACCTCTTCGTCAATTGGTGCTCTTCTCGCGGAGAAGACCCCCGGAGATGTTCGATCAGTGTCGTGCTTTCCTTCCTGCAAGAAGGGTTGGAGCGCAGGCTGTCGCCCTCCACCCTTAAGGTTTACGTCGCGGCCATTGCCGCTTCTCATGAAGCAGTGGAAGGTAAGTCCTTAGGGAAGCACGACCTGGTCATCAGGTTCCTGAGGGGAGCGAGGAGGCTGCATCCACCTCGTCCTCCCCTCGTACCCTCTTGGGACCTCTCGGTAGTTTTAAGTGCTCTGCAGAGGCATCCCGTTGAGCCTTTGCAATCGGTAGAGTTAAAGTTTCTGTCCATGAAGACAGCACTCCTGGTTGCATTGGCCTCCATCAAGAGGGTGGGGGACCTGCACGCATTCTCCGTTGACGAAGCGTGCCTGGAGTTCGGGCCGGCTTACTCTCACGTGATCCTGAGACCCCGGCCTGGATATGTGCCCAAGGTTCCCACCACTCCCTTCCGGGACCAGGTGGTGAACCTGCAAGCGCTGCCCCCGGAGGAGGCAGACCCAGCCTTGGCACTGCTCTGTCCGGTACGTGCTCTCCGCACCTATGTCGACAGAACGCAGTGTTTCAGGACCTCAGACCAGCTCTTTGTCTGTCATGGAGGGAGCCAGAAGGGAAGGGCTCTCTCAAAGCAACGGCTGTCCCACTGGATTGTGGATGCCATTGCTTTGTCTTACCAGCAGCAAGGCCTTCCGTGCCCCCTTGGTGTGACGGCCCATTCCACTCGGAGTGTGGCCTCCTCTTGGGCTTTAGCGCACGGCGCCTCGCTAACAGACATCTGCAGAGCTGCAGGCTGGGCGACACCCAACACCTTCGCCAGATTCTATAATCTGCGAATTGAGCCGGTATCCTCTCACGTACTCGTTTCGGCCAGTTCTGGATCCGCTCAGGTGTCTTCGCTTGCTCGCCACTCCACTCCCCGGACTGGATAAGTGCGATATTTCCTCAGTTCTTCCATTGAAGCCTTGAGTCCTCCAGCACCGACGATGCGGGCACCACTGCTGTGGCTCTGGATGCTGGCTAGGTGCCTCCATGCGTACGGTTCCCCTTGGTAACCGTCTCATGTGTATTATCCACTGTAAGCCTCTCTGAGCATGTGTCTTCCCTTGGCAAGCCATCTGCCACCCCTGGAGCTGAAATTAGTAGCCACCTGCGGTTGGTGCTCCAGTGATTCCATATGTGTTCCTATGTGGCCATATGTGTATTCGTAAGTCCTCCCTTCGGTAGGCAGCTGGTAGCATGTCCCCTTCGGGATATGTTTCCCAGTGTACCTTGGTAATCCTGTGTCTAAGTCGGATCCCCTAAGGAAAACAGGTAAGGCTCGGGGGTTTAGACTTTCGCAGGGCACTGGAAGACAGCCTGAAGTTGGCGTGATGGCACAGACCCCCAATCTCCGTCACTTCTGACGTAACTCGAAGTGACTACGAAAGGGAACGTCTCGGTTACGTATGTAACCCTCGTTCCCTGAGTAGGGAACGGAGACGTTACGTCTCCCTGCCACTTCTGCTGTATCGCTGGGTAGATGCCGAGTTCAGTCTTGGCTCCTCAGCGAAGACATACTGCGGTTGCGTTCACTTCCTCCTTTTATACTCACGGAGTAGGGCGGAGTACGCTATGCAAATTTCCGCAGCCCCAAGGCATTGCATGCCATTGGCTCGTGTTTAAATACTCGAAGAGGATTGGCTTTCTATGCGAAACCCCCAATCTCCGTCACTTCTGACGTAACGTCTCCGTTCCCTACTCAGGGAACGAGGGTTACATACGTAACCGAGACGTTTTTGTCTCAACTGGGATTCAGTTTCCATGAGATATTTGGGAGTAATTTTATCAAAAGATACATCACGATTATTTCAAGTTAATTTTGCACCTCTAATTTCAAAAATTAAAACTGAAATATCTAGATGGAATCTTATCCCCTTTTTAAGCATGAGCTCTAGGGTCGAATCAGTCAAGATGAACATTCTACCGAGACTTTTATATTTATTTCAGTCTCTGCCAGTGAATATACCAATACAACAGTTCATAGAATGGGATAAATTGTTTTCAAGATTTATCTGGAAAGGGAAGAAACCCAGAATTCGATTTAAAACACTTCAGCTATTGAAGGGAAAGGGGGGAATGGCACTACCATGTTTGAGTGATTATTATTATGCTGCCCAGATCAAACCCCTGGTGTATTTATGTAATCCAGCATACCAATCTAGATGGAAAGAAATAGAAAGTGTCATATCTCAGGATGTTCCAGTTCAGGCAGCTTTGGGTGATATTGGACTGATAAATAATTTATTAACTATAGATAATCCTTGGTTAAATGTATCTAAACATTTGGAAGAAGATAGGGAAATTACGTGATGTGAAAGATTCAATGGTATTGCTGCGCTGGTGTGCCTATGATACGGATTGTTCCTAATAAAACAGATAACAGGTTCAAAAGGTGGACAACTAAAGGCTTAACTGCCTATTGTACATTTATGAACAAGGGGAATCTCCAGAGCTTTCATATGCTTAAAGGAAATCATGGGCTGGAGAACCAAGACTTTTATAGATATCTACAACTGCGCCACTATTTAGAACATGCTAAAGGAGATGTGTTAAGGAAAGCAGAAAATGGGTTGTTAAAGGTTTTTTTTTTAGCCTATCAATCAGATGTCTGTAAAAACATAATCTCAAAGCTATACGGTGGGATACAACAAGCTAGGCAGGTTGACACATTATACATAAAGATTAGATGGGAGCGAGAAGGTAATCTGAGTCTTACGGTAGAGGAGTGGGAAAGTATATGCGAGTCACAATGGAAAACTACACATTCTTTGTTCTGAAGAGAGTTTGCGTGGAAAGGTGTTTCTAGGTTTTTTTCTACACCTGCCCAGATTAAGCAACAATCATCCAATTGCTGGAGAAGTTGTGGGTTAGACAAGGCAAATCACTTTCATATTTTTTGGAGTTGTTCTTCCATTAATCAATATTGGTACGAGATACATACTTGTTTAGAAATAATTTTTAAGATTCAAATTCCTTTCAGATTTGAGGTGATGTATTTGGGTTTGATTAGTAGCGCTTTTCCAAACAAATACCTGTTCAGAATCCTAACTATAGCAAGCAAGAAAGCAATTACAAGAAAGTGGCTGCAACCAACTTTGCCTACTCTCGAAGACTGGAAGAATATAGTGCATGATATCTTTACAATGGAGAAGCTAACCTATGCTCTAAGACTAAAGTCCCAGTTGTTTTCAGTTCTATGGAGAGATTGGATTGATTATATAACCCATATACAACCAGATTTAGGTTAATTGAATAAAATAAAGACAGTTGCGATTTAGTGACCTTGGGCAGACACTTTAAAGGAATTGGGTTAAATGTGTTGCAGTAGTGGTAATTTATTTATTTATTATTTTATTATTATTATTATTTTTTATTATTATTATTATTATTATTTTTACTCATATAGGTATTGTATATTTGCTATTCTTTAAATGTATAAGAATGTATCCCTTGGGTTCAAGTCATTCAATACTTTATTGTAACAAAGAATACCTTTTTGTGACAATCTGTATACTATGCTTATAATGTCGGTGTTTCTCTATACTGAGTAATTTATTTATTTATATTTTGTCTGTTTTGATTGTGTTTTGTTGATGTTTTGTTCCCTTTTTTTGTTGTTGTTTTCTTGCTTGTGGAAAAATAACGAAAATAAAGAATATAAAAAAAAAAAGAAAATTGTTTAGCGAAACCTAGCAGTAGCTCGTGGAGTTCGCCATGTTTGCTGACACCGAAGTCAGATGGTTCTTCTCGTTTGTGTACGAATTTCAGAAAGGTTAATGCAGTCACAGTCCCAGACTCGTTTCCATTGCCCCGTATGGAAGACTGCATAGATACCATTGGTTCTGCTGTCTTTATCACCAAGCTGGATCTTCTTAAGGGATACTGGCAGGTCCCGTTGACTGAGAGAGCATCTGATGTATCAGCATTTGTGACTCCAGATCACTTTCTCCAGTACACCGTGATGGCTTTTGGCATGAGAAATGCCCCAGCCACATTCCAAAGGCTCATGAACATAGTGTTGGGAGGTGTACCCCAGTGTAATGTGTATTTAGATGACATACTGGTCTATTCAAATGATTGGGAAAGTCATGTGGCGAGCTTAGCAATTGTGTTTGAACGGCTTGCTAAGGCAGCATTGACGCTTAACCTAGCCAAATGTGATTTTGCTAGGGTTACTTTCACCTATCTAGGGAAGCCGGTAGGACAGGGACAGGTCAAGCCGGTGGATGCTAAAGTGGCTGCAGTATTGGCTTATCCCGTTCCTACAAACAGACGAGAGCTTCGACGGTTCTTAGGTATGACAGGATACTACAGATGTTTTTGTAAGAACTTCTCAGTGGTAGTGGCTCCCCTTACTAAACTCTGTAGCCCAGTTATACCGTTTGTATGGACAAAGGAATGTGATTATGCCTTTGACGCTGCTAAGTCCCTGCTGTGCAGTGCTCCGATATTGGCTGCGCCAAATTTTGTTCTTCCTTTTCAGCTAGAAGTGGATGCAAGTGGTACTGGAGCTGGAGCTGTCTTGTTGCAGGTTGGAGAAGATGGTGTGCATCATCCTGTTTCATATTTCTCAACAAAGTTCAAACACCACCAACTGAACTACTCCACTATTGAGAAAGAGACGTTGGCCATGTTACTCGCATTACAGCACTTTGAGGTATATGTGTGTTCCAGTCCATCTCCTGTGACTGTATATACTGACCACAATCCTCTAGTTTTCCTGAATCAGATGTACAATCATAACCAGCGTTTGATGCGTTGGGCTCTGATGGTTCAAGGGTTTCAGCTAAACATCAAACACAAGAAGGGATCAGAAAATGTGGTTGCTGACGCTCTGTCTCGTGGGTGAGATTTATTTTAATCTGTATAAGTACAACACAAGTGATACAACATTGATGAATATAAATGTGTTGGGGAAATTATATGGTGATTTTGTTAACAAAACCCATGGTTTTGGTCTTAAGGGAGGAGGTGTTACAATCATAGGGCATATGTGTTGGGTTGGGTTGTGTTTTTTTCCTTCTCTCTTTCAGGCTGCATGTTTAGGTTCCATGAGTGAGTACCAGCAGGCGTTCCCAATGAATGCTCAGTTCCTGGAGGATAAGAAGGCTTGGGTTTGCACACTGCAAGAGCAAGAGAAACGTCCGTGAGCAGAGTACTACCAACCAGTCATTCAAAGAGAAACCTCTGTGAGCAGAGTACCACCAACCAACCAACCAACCAACCAGTGAGTCTGTGAGCAAAGTACTATCAACCAGCCAGACCAACAGAACAGAGAAAAATCCAGTCAACCAGTGGGTTGATCATTGAGTTAGATCCTTGTGAGTCCAGAACGGTGTCTGGGGCTTAGCCTCCTTGGTGGAGAGAGGACTACCTAGCTGTTCATATAGGGTTTGATCTGGTTACTGCAGTTATTAAGTCAGTTTATTGTTGTCTTACACTGTTTATTGTTGTCTTATACTGTTTATTGTCGTCTTAGGGCCGGTTCACATATCGCGTCTTTTGCGCGCTCAAGTTCGTTATTTCAAATGTAGACGCGCGGTATGCGCGCTCATAATGGAAGCGATGCGGTCGCGGTGCGACGCGCTCATTTTTAAAAACATCTCAACGCGATAAAAACATCTAAACTTTTCAGAATACCGCAAGCGCACCATACGCACACAATTAGGTCATGTGACAAGAACCAACTGAAGCGCAACCGCCCTGGCGCTTTGGAAAATGGAGAATGTGGCGCGCCCAGCGTTTTCTACGCGTTTTAGGCGCTATATGTGAATCCGGCCTTACACTGTTTATTGCTATTTCCTTCTGAGAGACTAGTTTTGAAGTGGTTTTTATTGTCAATCTTGTAATAAATACACTTCAGTTTGCATTCTAGTCTGACTTCCTGTCCTCTTTTGCCCTGGTTTATTTTTAAATATTGTTGCACCTCCTTTCCCCTGGATTAGCCATCAGGAGGAACGTAACAGTGCCAATAAATACAGCATAATCATTCACAGGATATCTATTTACCTGGCTGGTCTCAGGACTTTCCTCAGGAGTGGTGCCGAAGTCATCTTCCGATGCTCTCACCCTCTTCCTTGGTGTGTCCATCTTACGGCGATGACGTACTTGCTTGAGTCCCACTCCAGTGTTGTCTTCTCCTTGAAGCGCAGCCTCAAAAAGCTGCCGGTGTTCTAGGGCCTGCTTGGCAGACAAGTTTGTGACATAAAACTTGTCTGCTGTCTGAGTGTCGTGACACATGAATTTTGATATTTTATTTCTGTCCGTTTCTGAATTAGTGAATTTGGCCTAGAAATGGAGGGAATAAAGTAGAAAACATAAGCAGTTTTAGGAGACAACACCAAACTGAATGTCTCTGAAATAGGAACCCCCAAAACGAGAGAAAACACTTACATGGCTGGCGATGCAGGTTCTCACATCGGTGAAGTTTGGATTTCCTTCTAGGCCCATCGACTTCCAAGCGCTTGAAATATGTCACCAGCTTTTTGCAGACATTTGTGGTGGATGTGAAAAAGAAATATTTTGCTGCACTACCACCGGGAAGTCTTTGTCTGATGTTCAGGAAGCGCTGCATCCAGTCGAATTCCTCTCTGGTGAGTGCAATTTGTGCGGGGCCAAACATCTGGTTGGTCTTGTGCTGGAGTATCTGTTGACACACACAGAAAAAAGTTTCAGAACAGAGATTAAACAATTTGAGGTCACCTGATGTCTAAAAAAGAATGTAATACACTCACGTTGATCAGGAATACATTTTCCATTGGGCATTCCTGAGCCTCCTCAACCTCCTTGATGGTCATATTTTGGTAGACCATACATGGCTGCCAGGTAGGCAGATATATGACCATAAAATTCCCACTGATGGGCTGTGGAGGGATCATCACTTTCCAGGAGGGCTATAAACAACACAGACCACAATCTCAGTGTTCATGTTGCACATTTCTTATTCTCTGTCAGTACAATGAGTTAAATGGGTGAAAAAAACTTACTTAATATTTTGGGGATGGCCTGCTTGGCCTGGCTCAGACATTTCAATAGGGTGGCTTTGCTAAGCACCTTTTGTTCTTTAACAGTCTTTACCGCAGTCCGGTGCATGGCAACCTTTCTCTTCAGTGACTTTCTGATGCTCATCATCTCCCGGCGCAGACCAATCAGCACTGTCTTTGACAGTCGACAGGAAGGGGGAGGAGTTTCACATACGTAATTCAAGAACTGAGACATGTTCTGCACATAATACTCAATTGTTGTTTCGTTTTTGTGGGCCTTGCGCAGGGAGGTGACCCACCTGCACACAAACAAACAAACAACAAACGCCCTCTATGAACACTCATTTTTATTATTATTATTATTATTATTATTATTATATATTTTTTTAAAAACAGCATTAAAAGAGGCACATAATAAGAAAATGACTTACGCATGAATCCTGCTCGTCTCGTTCAGGAAGATCAGGGTGCTCAGTCTCGTCTTACCCTCACTCATGTGTGTTAAGAATTGATTAATTCTATACATTTTGGCATTTACATCGTCAGTATGTTTAGAAGATGGGTCTGGCCCTAATTGGTTGAGCCGAAACTCTTCCGTGATGTTATCTGTGCACAAAGAAAAATGACTTACTTTAAATTATACATTCTGATATCTAGTGCATTTTCAAGTAAGACACAGAGCAGTGATTGGTATTAAATAGTGACTTACTTTAAATTATACATTCTAATGCAGGGGTTGTACTGCACTGCAAAAAAAGCTTTTCTTATAAGTTTTTGCTTAAAAAAATCAAAATCATCTGCTAATGGAACAATAAAAATCATTTTAATTCAAACAAAAACAATATTTTTTTTATTATTTCCAATTCGCTTAGTTTTGATTTATTTCCCATCTTCATTTAAGACTTTTTAGATATTTGGACTGGAAACAAGACCCAAATACTAAGTAAAAAAAAGCTTTTTCTGCAGTGTGGCAATGACATTTCAGAAAACACGCAGTTAAAACAATGCAAGTGCACTCACTCAGTGTCACCCCATGATCTGGGGGGCTCTCCGGCTCCTGAAAGCTGGGTGGCTGCTAGCTGATGGCCTTGGATGCTGACCTCTTCTTCAACAGACGGTACCGCCGGGTAATGTCGCGCAGGGCAGTGGTCAGCGTGTCAACACATTGATTTAGGTTGCAAGCCGCAACTTTCCACCCTCTCATTGCAGTCAGGGTTGCTGCACTCTTCCTCGTCCTCGTTTAAGGGCACATCAGGATCCTCAATTTCTGGAAGCAAGTCTAGAATGCTTACCAAGGGAACCGCTGGGTTAGTGGCCCTAAGTGCTGCAATCTGTGAGATAATCTTCTTCCTCTTAACAGTCTGGAGTGTGTTGTCCCTTTCAGCACTGGACAGCTCCACGTGGTATTTAAGGTGCCGGTCGATCCTCGTTGTTGACCTGCCACATCCAGAAACAGGGCAAACGCAGTTCCTAACATCCACCCGTTCAGAATTCAAAGAGAGCAGAAGCTTCCGCTCTTCTTTATTCTCGACCTTATGAAAAACCACAAGATGCTGGCTCATCCTAGAATACGTCCGGAAACAAAGCTGGCATAATGTAGTAGGCATTTTCTTTTGAGATTGACAGAAAAATTTTGCAGAGAAGAATAGCAAGAATGTCTGCTTCCAACAATGCTCAACTCAGTACTGAGAGAATGAGGGCGTGCCTTGCAGAGGGTATACCAATTTGAGTATAACTTCAAGTAAGCCACTATGTAACCCCAACTCTGGTAGGGCCAATCACATCGTAAAGAGTCAGAGGGCAAGCTTAACATAATGATGACAGAGTTGCGACGGTCAGAGCAAGCTCGGACATATTCGGTTTGAAGTCGTGCATCCTCGGATGCGGCTGGCGCCGCGCGCGCTGTTACAAAAAAGCTGTGGCGAAATGATCAACTTGTCATATTTGCCGCGCTCGTGCTGTCAAGTCGAGTATAAAGGCTTTACTCCGTGTCAGAGCGCGCTCTGACCGGTATAGGTGCACGGACCTCTCCCGAATCATCTCCACCACCCCCGAAGCAGCACTACTCCGGCTCCGTTTCCCTCGTAAGCTGATAATAATATTTAAACATTCTCTATGATATTATTTTTTTAATGACACACTGCCTCTTTCTCTCTCATACATTCTAATTGATCTTATTAGATGCTTCTAATCCTATTGGACATTCTGATTTAATTTAATGGAATTTCAGTTTGTCATGTAGTACCTTACTGGATTCTTATAGGATCTTATTGGATTCTTAGAATCTTTCATTCTGATTTATTTTCATGGAATTTCAGTTTGTCCTGTAGTATATATTTTTTAAATTCTACATCATTTCTGTACATTGTGCTGCTTTTCCAGGTAATTACAATTATATATTATAAACATTTATGCAGCAAGATCATTTTAATTATTTCGATTTAGAAATTATATACATTATAGATAGATAGATTCATAAATAAAAGAACATAAATACAATTTAGGTAGAATGTCATATAGTCAACACAATAAACGTATTTATTTACACTTTCAGGAACATCATTAAATATTAAATACTGTATATTAAATATATAACATTCAAAATTAAATATATAATATTAAATATTATAAGCATTTATACACCAAGATCGTTTTAATCATTTAATTTAGAATTATATACATTTATAGATAGATTCATAAATTTCATTCATTTGACTAGGCATGTGTCCGCCTTTCAGGATCCTTTGC
>NW_024121211.1:14256823-14285468 GCF_016745375.1 Pimephales promelas | reverse complement strand
TCAGCCTGCTCACAAGGCCACATGCTTGAGCTCACAAACCATTCATCAGCTGAAGGAAAAGAAACACATACACTAGTAATCTCTTATTGCCAGATTCAGAACACCACACATAAAAAGTTGCATATCTCCTTTTTACCTCTCAGCATTTTCAAAGCTCCCTCAATACTCCCGCTGTAAAGGAAGAGCTCTGTTGCCATAGTGACCAGTTGACAGCGAGACACCCCGTGTTCATTCCCCATAATCCCCTTCAGAGTGATGAACTCGATGTGCAGTCTGAACATCACACTGACCAGCTTCACTCCCTAAGAACAAGCAAGACATAACACAGTTTTCAGTCAAAGGTTTCCTACTGTACAGCGTGCTTCCACAAACAGCATACACACCCACCTTATTCCACTCTTGTGTCCTGTGGTACCTGAAGATCAGAGAGACTCCAATTCTTCCCAGGATGGTTTTGATCATTTCATTAGACAAGGCTTGCTGACACACTTACACAGAATAGAGACATGACAATCCACCCAAAATTAGTCATAAAACATTTATTTTCATGACTTTTCCCATTGTTTAAAATCCAGTCAATATTTATTTCAGAGACTGTACTAATATTGCCATAATTATTTTTAAGCATGGCAAACCTACTGTAAGACACTTTATGTAACAGAAACTGATAGTGTATACCAAGCGTGCCGCACAAGCCCTCAAAAGTGAAGCCAAAACGTCTCGATCGCCCCCCTGTGACCGGTCCTAGTATAGCTCATAAATCCCGCCTCCCCATGTTATTCAATGGGACGCGAGACCAACTAAACAATTAAATTACACTTCACATATCCTTTTTCCAAAGATAGTTTCTGTCATTTACTGTAGTTTCTATCACGTTGATGTTATTTCAAGTGTTCGTTTTTAAAATAAGTTTGTTTTTAGTTAGTTATGTGATGATAAAATCGGTGCTCTGACATCATGATTGACAGCTGTGATTGACAGGTTCTCTGTGCGAGGTAGTCACTGAAGCACCAGCGGACTTTTTTCATAATGTTGATTGTGGTTAGTAGTTGTATTTACCTTATTTTAACGAGGTTCTGCAATCAGCAGACAACATTGGAGAAGAACGAAGCAGACAGAGGACACTTAATGAAAGTGCGGGGCGTGTGCTTACGTTTGATTCAGCGCGAAGGAGGGCGCGGCCTTGATTTCGCGGCTTTACTTCCTGTTCACGACTGCGCATGACTGGTCCCGAAACACTCAAGTGCGCAGACTCAGGTCCCAGGATGTCAGCGTCATATCGAGACACTTGCGGCTACAGTTCTCTCCGATGGAAAAGAGCGGAGGGGCGTCGTCCATCTTTTTTTACAGTCTATGGTGTATACGTATACATGTATATACACATTAGGGGTGGAGCCGAACCCAAATACAGTATTCGGAAAGGCACAAATAACGCGTTTTATACGAATACTTATTTCGAAAAATACTTAAAAAAAAAAATTTGTATTCGTGAACAAGAAAAACTTTATATCAAAAAGCAGTTTCCTCATGAGACCACAGTGCATGCCCGGAGGAGTGAGTTAGAGTGCGTGAGTGACGTTCAGAAAGAGGTGACTGACACAGGCTGCTCCACGCAGCAACAGAGCAAAAAAACACTTTAACACATCAGTTTTTGTTAAATAGATTTTTGTACCTTAACTGGGTTCCAGAGGCAGTTTATAAGTTTGATCGGGAGATTATTAGCTGTTAGCTTGGTAATTTGGACAATAGGCTGTTGACAGAGTCAGGGTTCTATACTAAGGTTTTTCTCAAGGACCACGTGCTCCTAAATGAAAAAAAAAAATGTAGGAGCACACAAAGAAATTTGAGCGCAGTGAAAATTTTTCAAGTAACAGAGTTTAACAAACTATTTATCAGGCATGTGATTGGCTAAGGACAAAAAAGCAGGAAAATATACGGAGCCCGACCACCCCCCCCCCCCCCCCCGATCGATATATATCCCAATATCTTTTCCACAAAGCAAGAGTAAATGTTCAATCAAAGTCAAATATAGTCTTCACTATATAAATTATACATTGATTATTATTAAAGCTACTATTAAAGTTCTCAGTCAAGAGCAGTGAGTGATTTCCTCTGTTTTGTTGTTTAATTAACATTAAATAGATAGTTCTCCCAAAAATTGTAATTGTCATAATTTACTCTCTCAAGTTGTTTTAAACCTGAATAAGTTTCTTTCTTCTGTTTAAATTATTTGGAAGAATGTGGGTAACCAAACAGTTGAGGTACCCCAGTGATTTCCAAAGTACATTTTTCCCTATGGAAGTCAATGGGGACCAGCAACTGTCTGGTCACCCACATTCTTCAAAATATTTTCTTTTTTGTTCAGCACAAGAAATAAATGAATACAGGTTTGGAACAACATTTACAGTGAATAAATAATGACAGAATTTTTATTTTGGGTTCAACTATCCATTTAAGAACAAGCAGCTGCATTTTTATTATTAGGGCTACTGTCACTTTAAGACCTGTACGCGACACGTCTAATATACACGGAGCATTTGACAAGCAGATTTCTCTCAATTTTCTCGGTTTGCTTTGAGTTTAGACATAACCAAATGTTCTTATGTAAACCTTGTGTGTATTTGAGAGTATTAGCGAAATAATACTCGAAAGATAACTTAGTCCAGCAACCAGGCGCTGTTAGACAAGCTTTTAGTGCATGTGCACGTCGGGTGTTCGCGCTCAGAACAGCGCATCAGGAGTGAATGACATGTTTAACCGGCAAGGCTTTAAAGCACATGCAAATTAACTTTTGTGAACTCGCTGAACTGATGTAGCCGTTCCTCTGCGTTAATATTGCGAGTATTTGTCACGTTGTACACTATGCTGTTGACAGAATGCACGATATAGCTGCTACATATTTCTACAAAAGCAGTCAGCAGCTTGCTTGGAGCAAGGATCATAGCGCAAATTAGAAATATATCGATATATCGCCCAGCCCTGGTGACCTAACTATGATGTTGTCAACTGACAACAATACCAGCGCGAGAGCGACTAGAGATACGAAATTGAGCAGGTGAACAAGCTGAACCAATTAGACATTCTCTGGCTGAACGCAAATACGTCCTTGTTGATACTTTGAAAGGAACTTTCTGTACGCACGTCAGGCAGTTATGGGTTATGTCCTCAGATTCTCTCCTTTTCACTCCGGCTGCCGACACCCGTCCCCCTCTTTTTTTTTTTTTTTTTTTTTACAGATCTGCATGATCAACACGTGTGCCACTAGGTAGATCAGCACGTTACAGTACAAATCGCGCATATACCACAAACGTAGGACACAAGTTCTTACTGGATCGCTTCCCAAATCGTCAGTATCTAACATTTTTGTCTAGTTTTTATTCGTTGACGAAAATGTCAATAGATTTTCATCATAGCTTTTGTCATTTAGTTATAGTCTCGTTTTTGATTATGGTAGGTTGTAGTTACTCGCACATTGTGCTCGTAAATCATTTTTCCCGTTCACACATGTCGATTTTTAGAGGCATATGCGAGCAAAATGGTCGCACTGTAGAGCCCTGAGAGTAACGTTAATGTTCGGTTAAAAAGGTTTAAAATGCTTGAGTAGTTGTGTCGAATTGTATGCACTTGTGGGAGTTATATGGTACATTAAGTTACTCTGTCTTTTACAGACAGCAAGATGTAGGCTATAGGCTAACTTTAGCATATGTGATGCGATCTGGGAAAACCTGTCGGATGTTGCGCTTGTACATTTGCAGTAAAGTCTAAAAATAGATTGAATGTCAGTTTATTTTCAAATTTGGGTTTTTAATAAATTAATATTCTATAACATCTTGTTTATCATCTTTGAATATATCTTGGGGAAAATTCACTAGATTAGTGCAGAAAAATAGCGATTTATAGTGGCAAGCTGAAAAGACGTGTCTTTCTCTTTAACAACGCGTGGAGCGGAGGTGCAAAAACCCCCCCCGGCCAAATAGTTCTCCTTCTCTTAACACCACAAAGACAGTTTGGCCAATCAAAACAAACCACATAAAAGAATAAAGGTCCCACCAGTCCTGTGTAAACTACAATGGCACGCAAGTATTTATTTATTTATTTTATTTATTTATTTATGTGATGCGGAGCACAAGAGAACAAAAAAGCTGCTCGCTTAAAAGACCTTGCTCAATCGTCCTAAACGGTTTTCACATGATGAATTTTGAGTTTGTAAGCTTTCGAATGATACCAAATCTATGATGATTACTAAAAAATGTAATATGAAAAAAAAATCCAAGGCAATAAAAAAAGAGCACCAGTCGTCCCACTAGCAGGAGGTGACAGTTAATTAAACCTGTTTTTCTCAAAAATCCATTTCTGAAAATCACAGCGATCAGCCGACTTCAGATAACCATAACTTTTGTTACAGACAAACTATAAAAGAAATAAAAACATATTTAGAAAGGGCTACACCTGTAATATGTCAAATTTCACCAAGTGGTGGGTTTTCCAAGATCGCATCACATATAGCTTCCCATCACTCATTAACTTAGCTGAAAATCTTTCTTTTCAGTCTTTAGGAAAATCACGGTCACGATTTTTTTATCACGATTATTTTTCAAGTTGTTTTTCTATTTTGCAAGTGGCTGGTCATTGCAGCCAAACTAATGTCCTCATGTTAAAAACAAAGCCTTGGGTAACAAAAGAAAAAAAGAAAGGCATACATTTAGGCCAGTGGCAAAGATAAAAAATCTTTGTCATTATTTTCTTTGTTATTAAAAAATAAGATAAACATTAGAAAAATTAATATTCAAATTAAATAAATAGTGCTTTATTTTTTCAGATACAGTAGGTGTATTTAGCAGTAGCATTGAAGAAAGTAATTAAATGAACAAATATGAAATTAAAACACTACATAGACTTCACTGTATAAATTATTATATATATAAAATATTATAAAGCTACTATTAAATTTCTCAATCAGTGAGTGATTTTCTCCTTGTGTTTTTTTGTTGTTGTTGTTTTATTAACACTAAAGGGATAGTTCCCTCAAAAATGAAAAATGTCTTAATTTACTCTCTCAAGATGTTTTAAACCCGAATAAGTTTCTTTCCTCTGTTGAAAATAAAAGTTATTTTGAATAATCCCCCAGTGTATAGTTTGTTTGTTTGTTTTTTTCTTCTCTTCTGAAAGTTAATACACGATACTACAATATTTCTTCAAAAGCAGATCGTGGAGACCTTTTAATCGTCCACGATAAAAAAAAATCGTGAAATCGCACACCCCTAGTTTGTACACAGATCAAACAAAGCTGTAAACAAACTTCACAAAATCCAGGAAGAGCTTGGCCTTCCCAAGAACACTTTGGCCTTCCCAAGAACACTTAGGTGCATAATGTGTCAACCAGGTGGAATTCCTTCTTCCACATGCTACAGAGGCTGTTGAAGCAGATACATCCACTGACTACCATGTGTGCAGATATGGATCTGGGAGGTGTAATGTCTACAACAACAAAATACTACAACCGTTTGAGGCAACACACACTGTGTGTGAAGATGTGGCTTCTCTGTCTTCTGTTATCCCTTGTGTGCAGGCTCTCTAGACTGCATTGACAAACTTTAAGATGGATGCGGATGTACAGGTAATGGTGACCACATTGCTGTCTCAGTTGACTCAGCGCTCCCAGGTTTTGATGACTCCTCGGGTCATTACTTTGTAGGCACCCTGCTGGTTCCCCGATTTAAGAGCTTGCCCATGTCACTAATTAGTACATCAGAGTTTTACAGGCTCAAGGCAGATGTGGCTGCAGAGGTGGATGTAGAACTCCAAGTGGATGATGTGTCTAGGGTACCTGAAGCTGCCAGTTCATCCTCAGTTGAGAGTGAAACCAGTGGGCAAAAAAGCCTCTTCTGGGGGGCAATGCACAATCTTGCTAAACCAAAAGCCAAATCTGCCTCATCTGGTGCTATGACCTCCCTCCAAGATAGTTGAGAGTTACTTAGCTGAGGACAGCACAGAATCACTGACCTCAGATCCTGCAGTGACCTTCTGGTCAAAAATGATGCAGCCACAGCCAACCCTGATATTTAATTGCGGCAATAGCTGTGTCCCAATGTGAAGGCTGCATCCTTAGAAGGCCGTATTTGAAGGACGCTTGGCCGTATTTGAAGGCCGATTGCGTCACATCCGCACTATGACGGCTGTCCCAATTCAAAGGCTGCACCCTCCGAAGGGCGCATTTGAAGGCCGATTGCGTCACCGCAGCGCGATGAAGGCTGTCCCAATTCAGTTATGCATCCTCCGAAGGCCGTATTCGAAGGCTGGTTGCGTCATCGCGGTGCAACAAAGGCTACCCTGATTCAAAAGCGACGGCCAAATGCACCCTTCATTTCGCCGAGAAAGAGAGGATACATAAATGCATCCTACCCGATCCTATGCGGCCAATCCTACCCGATAAGTCATTGCGCTGGTGACGACAGCATTTTTTTTTTTTAAGGGCGGCTGTGAGTTTGGTGGTGGACGGCAAATTCACATTTAAACGTAACTTTTAGGCTAAAAGTATTGTTTTCATTAATCAAATCTGCCAGAGCAGTGTTAACAGCCAAAAGTTTTTTCTTCTTCTTCTTTTTCATCAACTCATTCGTCACCATTGTGTGGCTTTATTTTTCTTATGGAAACGCGAAAACGAAAAAATACATTTCTGTACATTATTATTCATAATTTATTATTTAACGCAACTTTAAATGTGTTAAATGAAATAAAATTCATGGCTCTGGACGTTATTTATTTTTGTACTGGCATCTGAGTGTTTGCAAGGTTGATAGGCCTACATTTAAACTATAGGATTGCCTGCTTTAGTGTAGTTTAATGTAAAACAATGTGTAGTGTTGCTGTCCTGTGAGGGGAAAAAAGTAGCTACTTCACATTTACGTGAATAGCCTATGAAGTAGGCTGTGAAGTTCATTCCCCCACTGGTTATTTTGAAAATTAAAGTAGGCTAACAAAATGTTGTTCTATTGTCACAATATTAAACTGTTTGTTAAAGCTATGGTATACGATGTTAAAAATCGGTCGAGACGGTAGGGAAGTTTTAAAAAACTCATCCCGCCCCTCCACACACACCCCCCTCCCCTCTGTGCTACCTGATCCCTGACGTATGTCACGTTTGAGTTCACGTCAACGCAAGATTAGCAACACATGAAATGTTCTAAACTCCCCACCACCATTATAATACTACTAGTATTGCTAAGGTTTTCAGTGATTGTTATTGCAGCACGCAGCGCATCTTGTTCAAATTCCGATCGGCTCGAACAGAAACCTCGAACAAGAAATATAATTACTTTGAACCGCGATCGGCGATGCTAAACGGCTAACATTCCAATGCCGACCGGCAGCATGAGCAAGTTGTCAAACTGATAAAAAGCCACGTAACACGTCACACCATAAAAGAATAAATAAATGTTTACCTGCTCAACAAAAAGTCATCCGTGTCAGCGTTGTTTTCAGCCCCAGATCTCCCTGAAGCTTTCTCCAATGGTCAATGAAGGACGCTATATTTATCCTACTTAGAGTCCGGCGTTCTTCACATTTCTTTTTAATCTCTGATCTTTCCTCCACAGACTTTCTCTTGCGTCCAAACTTTACAGTAGAGGCAAACAGGGGCCGCTTGCTGTTGTCGTTTATATTTTTATCCATTGCTTTATCCATTGCTGATCTGACGCTACTAGCTAGCTACCATAGACAGTCTGTCAGCTGTTTGCTCACGCACGGAGGGGGGCGGGTGCGGTTGGGTTGGAGACGCGAGCGCCAGGCGGAGTTTCAAGTGGAGCTGGTGATTGGATGAGAGCAGTTGACCAATATAAGCTGTGCGGCCGCACAGCTTACATTGGTCAACTTTTCTGCGGCTGTACAGCCAATAGAGTGAATGGATTTTTTTCGTTATTTTTTCTATTCATATTGTTAGGATTGTACTATATAACCATAACCAGCATCTAAACGAGGATATTAATAATGAACAATCTTTGAAATCGTATACCCTAGGTTTAACTAGCTGCGTATATATATATATATATTTCTATATATAGTCCTGCTCCCATGTCCTCCAGCAATATATATATATATATATATACATACATAAAAAATGACAATATAGCCAATTCTGTCTCCATAGCTGTTTACTCAATTTTATTAAATGAATGATCAGGGTGGCAGCTGTACTCTCGCACTGTTGCTTGGCGCCAGGAGCGGTAATAGGGAACACCTGGTTGCGCAATTAGGAAATCCCACGAAGGGTAGGCTACATGGTGCGTCCTTCGCAGTCCGCGGCCTTTTTTTTTCATCGTAACTCATTTACCATTGCGTGCTTCATTTCTTATGTGGAAACGCGAAAACGGCATTATAGGCTACATTGTACATTATTTCTTTATTAGGCCTATTCATTATTCATTATTTTATGCAACTTTAAATTTGTACATAAAAGAGAATTCATGGCTCTGGATATTTGATTTTTTTTGTAAGGGTCTCTAGTTTAATGACAGCCTGTATTAATATATTCATCATGGTCCATTTTAGTGTTGGGCGATATGCTCCATTTTCATATCGTCCTATCGTCAGCCTGCGAGATCGGCGATACACAATAGTATCGTGAGGGGGCGGGGCTAACATTTGATTATTAACTTGATTATTTAGCCTACTCATTAATTTGCTTGTTTTATTAGCCTACTTCGTTTTATATACGAGAATCTTTTTTCTATTTTGCTAGCAAAGGTGGAGTGTTTATTAATAGGATCAGGTTATTTCCTGGTATAGTGAGGTAAAAAAAAGAGATCCTAATCCTTTTGTTTGTCAACGGGAAATTTACGGACACATTAGCCTATCCTCATGCCGTTACATGCAGCATTTTGACTAGGGCCTATTTCTGCACGAGATGAAAACACGTTTTAATAATTTCTTGGGTCAGAAAAAGTCGGAGTTTGCGATATGTGCCCCCCTACCAGTGCGCTCTCTGCGCACTTCACATGCACACTTCAGTACGAAGTACGCGGGTTAATGTGTTTTAAATGCCGGGAGAAACAAGAGCAAGGGCCAAACGTCTAGCTGAGTCGATCGGTTTATACTTATGACTTGACTCTGATAAAGGAAACGTTTACATGACCACATGCATTGTCAAGTTTATTCAACATAATCAGGTTAAGAACGTCGTCGCATGTAAACGCACTCAATCTCTGAAAGTGAAAGTAAAAACGGACTGCTTTCGGCATCTGCATTAGCGCCGCGTTCCCTCAGAGACGACGATGAAAACGGTAACTATAATACTATTTTAGTGATATTATTATTAATACTATTTAGTAATTATATTGTTTTTAGTGTTAGTGTCATTAAACGTTTTGTTAATGTGTTACGGAAACAAATACTGACGAACAACGATGCCGTTTTCATCTTGGATCTGTAGGAAATTGAATTTTGCGTCTGTTAAAACGAGCACACTTGATAATTTGGGAATGGATCACCTTGCAATTAAATTTTGATGTGGGATGTTTTTTAGTCTGTTTTAAAAACATTCTCTTAGAGGAGTCCTCATTAGTGCGTGTGTTGTTGCAATTGTTATGAGGTGATGTCGTTGTAAATTTAGGCAAGGCAAATTGATTGTAGTTCCTAATATTCATTTAATAACAATACTAGCTTTATAATAATAGGCCTAATAATAATAATTTAATACATTATGGTAAAATGAGCCAATTATCGTATTGATATCGTCAAAGGCATCTGCCATCGGCGATATGTCAGACTATCGTCGATACACGATACTATCGTCTATCGGCACAACCCTAGTCCATTTCTGTAGACAATAAAAAGAAAATCGCCGACAAAAGAGCCTTCAAAAATCGCATACTATTAACATTTGAATATAGGCTATAAATATTGCCTATGTTTTTTTTATCGTTATTAACCCTTGTGCTGCATTAGATTTTTAACACAGTTGAGTGCATTAAGGACCAAAATTGGCCACATATTAAACATTGCCTAAAATATTATATATTATTATTATTTTCCACTTTTACCAAGTTAAATCTTTTAACCAGCATCAGTCCTCATCATAACTACCAAAAATGTATTCAATTTCAGGATTTTAACCCTTTAATTACCAGTTTTGTTTGCGAAACCATCGATTTGTATAAGAGGAAAAAACACAAAAATTCAATTATTTTCAATAAACTAAATGCAAAGAGAAAACTTTAGATTTGGATTATCACAGTCCCACTTTGCAAAAAATCCCACTTAGCGCGTTAGAGACCAAAAATGGCCACCTATTAAACATTGCCTATTGCCTAAAATAAGGTGCATTTCCACCCATAGGGAATAAATATGTAGTGACGTCGTCTGGTGGAATACACTATATAATGCAAATATAATGCTTTTGCTTCAAAATGAAAGGATGTTTGAGCAAAAATCATGTTTCATGTATTACTGACAGCCTCAGATTTAAACAACGTTTTAATGGGTTTCAATGGGCCATTTTTGGTCTTTATGGTGCTGAGTGTTACTATTTGATCTACACAGTGTGTGTTATACATATTTTGCAAAATGGGATCACATTTTTTACATGTATCCAAAAAGTCACAATTTTGCCAAATTTCATACCATTTGCATTAAAACAGCCAAAATGGTCAAAGAAATTAAACTGCAAAAGACCAAAAATGTCCCTAATGCAGCATAAGGGTTAATATTTTTAAGCTATTTCATTACATTATTTACGTAAGTTAACCACCAATAAATTCGAACAGTTTAGAGTGTAATCTGGCTATTCAGGGCGCAGCCTCTAGCTACGCAGTAAACCAGCTCTGGCCAACTGTACATATCGAAATGTACATATCGAAATATTTTTTTGGGAATTGAAATTATGTGATTTATATATATATATATATATATATATATATACACTCACCGGCCACTTTATTAGGTACACCTGTCCAACTGCGCGTTAACTCCCTCAGCATTGAGACTTTTAAATCATGATTTAAAACTTACTTTTATTCATTGGCTTTGACAGAGTTAATCTGCTTTTTGTTTTGTCTTGTCACTTGTTTAACTGTGTCTTGTGCTTTTGTCATGTGTTTATAATTTTGTCTGAAATTATGTCAGTGTTCAGCACTTTGGCAAACCTCGGTTGTTTTAAATGTGCTTCACAAATAAAATTGTATTGTATTCTCAAAGATATTCAGTCATCTCAATTCATTAATAAGCGTGAGGGAGGGAGAGAGAGAGCAAGACGGTGTTTGAAGTTTGAAGACGGTGATAGTGCACGGCGAGACAGGGGCTTTCACTCTCTCAGTTAAATGAGCACAGAAGTCACTCATCGTCATCATTCACCGGTCAAGCTTTGGCGGGACAAAAATGCGCTTTAGTAAGGCTGACAGAAAACAGCACTTGATGTTTAAACTGACAGGACTTGCAAATTGATAAACTCTCACACTATGATGGTTAAACTTTGCAATTAATCAGCGAATCACAACCGTTACTGCTGGCACGTAGCCTACTGATCATGAATCACGGATCAACTACGTTCCCTAATTGACATCGCACATCCTTGCGATGTGACTATCGTGGATGTGCACATTGCGATATTGATGCTAAAATGATACATCGTGCAGCCCTACTGGTTTTACTGCTGACCAATTAAATAAAGCCTTAATGAGCATATCAGACTTTTCTCAAAAAGATTTAAACAATCTTACCAAACCCTAACTTTTAAATGGTCATGTATGCATGACATTTTTTAAATCAATGAAATCGAGTAAGTGTGTACCTGATTCAGCAAACAGCTCATATGGTAGGGTGAGTTTGTCTTTGGGCTCTTTCAGCAGCGCCATGGTAACGCAGCAGCAGAACCTGAGAAGTTCTGGGGGACTGTGTGAACCCACACAAACACCACAGAATACCAGTGCCAATCCAGCCCAGTCATCCTGATGCTTCAGCATCTGAAGAGACACACACACACACACACACACACAAACACACACATGTAAAACCTCTCCACCAATAAGTTAATGAAAAAGACATGGCATCATAAAAAAATTAAAATGGGGAAAAAAAGAGAAACAAACAAGACCGAGTGTAAATAAGTACTATGGAAATGAGGTAATGATCTTACCTCAACTCTAACAACAGCCTGGGCCAGATCTGACAGCTCAGATGTGTGAGGGTTAGTCGCCAGAGCTCTACAAACAAAAACAGAGTATGAAATCATGTGATAGTTTTTCAGTAATGTAACTAACATTATAAAACTATTAACTGTTCTGCTGTGGGAAGGGAGCATACCTGCATTTAACAGCAAGGAAAATGTCCATCTGCTGTCTAGGAACCAGCATCATTTGGAGATGACTCTGCATGACCTCACACTGATCCACACTGAAAACACATCCTGCCTCAACGATCTAAATACATAAACAAAAATTAAATGTCACATTAGGACTAATTTGAAATTGTAATGGCAGAACACACACACACACACACACACACACACACACACACACACACACACAATCACTTATCTCTATTATATTATATTATATTATATTATTTAATATTATATTATATTATGATACAATGCAGGAATGCAAAATTTTGTTCTACCAGTGATCCGATGCAGGAATGCACAAACTTGTTCTTGCAGATCTACCTTGTTGCAAACTTCAGATCCAACCCTGATCAAACACAACTGGACCAGATCATCAGGGGCACTTGATAATTACAGACAGTTCAGGGATGGATTTGAACTTTTCAGGTAGGTAGATCACCAGATACAGGATTGGGCACCCCTGATCTAATTCTTTGAAAGTGAGTATTACCTTTGAGGTGAGGAGAATGAGCTCAGGGACCATGTTGATCAGACCTCTTTCCCTCACAAGTTTAAAAACAGCCAACATAACCTCAGGAGGAGGCTGACACAAGAAAATATATAAGACATAAGTAAAACAAAGTATATATTTATGCATTATATAGACAGTAAGTAGTCAACCAGAATGCCTATTACCACCGGCAGCGCCACAAGGCTACACCGTTAAATACAATCCGGTGGCGCAAAATGAACATTTGCAACATTGCTCAGTAAGGCTGGAATTGTGAAATTATACTTGTAAATTAAGATAAAGTAATCAAAAAATTACTGTTAATAACAACCACAATAATAATAATGATGATAATAAGACATAATATTTAATCTCGGCCAATTATTGATATATATATGCTTAATGTTACAGCTATTTGACTACTTTTACAGTGAAACATTACAATGCAGTGCATGAAGTGTGCTTACTTTTTACAGTCCAGTAGGTCTACTAGCCAGTATTTTAAATTATTACACATGGTGTGTATTATGCCAATATGAAAGTTCGATTACTCCTATATATTGATGTGTTTCAACAGGACACACATGTACATACTTGTTCATTATCTGTCCTTTTTGATATCTATTCCTATCAGTGATGCGCGGGTTGATCCAAAATGAGCAGGTGCCTGCGGTCACCCGCGGTTACCCGCAGTTACGGGTCATCCAAATATGTTTTTAATGATATTCGGGTCGTGGTCGGTCAGGTCGTTTGAAAAAAGATGCCAATTAAACATTTGTATTAATATAGTACTAGACACAATTTTTGATGAAATATACAGCCCTACATATTATTGGCTGAATAACTGGCACGAAGATAACACACAAGCTCAGTCTAAACAGTTCTCGGTTCAATACTGGTAATTCGAGAACCGCTGTTTTTTCATGAAACACAAAGGTAGGCATAGTTATTATTATTTTTTTAATTACACATAAAACAATTAATCAAACAGGCTTCTTAGGCTTGAAACGCTGTACTCCCCTCCTGACTTGGTTGTCTGGACTGCTGCGTAAAACTCCCGCAGGGTCTCATTCAGAGCAGCAGCGGTGTAATTTTCTTTGCGACGTTTCTCCGTTTTATTTACATTTTTTCTTTCTTCAGCAGCATCCCAGTCGTCAAAGTTGTCATATTCTCCATAAATGTTAAAAGAAATAACGAAGTCGCTCATTGTTGTATTAGTAGGCTATGGAATATCTAACGTTAGATGTTTGTTTTGATAGAGCAAATTGTTAACGGATACTTTGACTGCCTGTTGCTATGGTTACTCACAGCTGTTGTGGGCAGCGCATTTATTTATTCATTTCGAATGGTAAACAGGCAGTTTCACCAGAACTACTTTACTAGGTGTCCTCTATCACTTTTTAACGGACACCCTGCAGCCAATCAGAATCGAGTATTCACCCAGACCATGGTATAAAGGAAAATAAACACTGAACTGCACATGTCTGTTATTGGCTACATTGTTAAACGCTGCAAACATGTTATAAATAGAAACTCTGAATCATTTCTATTTTGTTTTAGTTCATGTTGCTTTCGTGCAACAGATGAATAACAATTTATTCGGTTTTATTCAAAGATATTTCTATTTTGCGAGAGTCCCGCGAATCGTTTTATTCCCCCACAACCTGCACACACACACACGAGTGCATTACTGCCCGCACTTAGCCATCCGCACTTACGCCCGTTTCATACATTATCGTATGCGGTGCATATTTTTTTCCGTACCCATGTTAACAGGTTAGAGCTTTCACACTGCACGCCGATGCAATTCAGTGTGAGAGAGAAATAAGGCTATGTTTATTTTAAATAAAATGCTATTGAATTTAAATGCTAAATACATTTTTCTTTTGGTTATTGGATGTGAAAAGGGAATGGTTCTTCCATAACATTGCACCAGGGATGGAAAATAGCAATTGTTGTGGTGGGTAAACTCACTTCACCCACCGGCCACCGTGGCGTGTAAATAAAAATAGCATACTGTTTCACCCGGACGGCAGACACTTTTAGAGGGGGTACACCATCAACACCCGCGCGCTTCTTCCGTCGAGGCTCGATGAGGGAAGAAAGCGTGGGAGCGCGAGAGGCTGTTTGCCGTCCAAAGGGAGAGCTAGCCGCGAGCGCATGGTGTATTTTTAGGGCGGGGTAGCTCTCGTGTAGCAAAGAGCTAGCCGCGCGAACATCTACCCGTGTGCTTCTTCCGTCGAGGCAAGAGTGAGAGAGGTGGGAGCTAGCCGCGAAGGCATGGTGTAAATATGACAGAACAGGCATACCGTAAAACCATGGACCCTGCAGGGACCCTGAGACTGTCTTAAGGGAGTTGGAATCATTCATTCAACCGATTCGTTCAAACGGCTGATTCATTTGGGAAAGAAACAATTGATCTGTTTAAAACATGGATTTCAGTCAAGAAATCATCACTGTCTGTTGCACTGAGACTCTACTACAGTTTCATTTTGAAACAAACAATATTGTGTCTAAAAAGTAACTTACAATGTTAACTTTAACTTTTGTATTACATAAATGTCACACTTGCAATTGTCCCTTGGCTAAGAAATTATTCTCTAATCAGTTGCATATTATGTCGTGGATATCTCACTTGATTCAGTTCCTTTTGTCTTGCTCTCTAAGATATTTCACATGTTCGCCAAAAATTACTAATTATCTCATTGGAAATTAAATATTCTAATACAAGAACATAATATGACATAGTATAATATAATACAAAAACTATTTTAGGGACATACCTATAACTGCACTGACACATCACGCCGTGAAAGCATGACAGAGTAATTTGATGTCAGCAGCGCCTGGTACTTCGTCAAAACAGTGATTACAATTTCATAATAGATGTACACCAGTGTTGGGTGTAACTAATTACTAAGTAATTAGTTACTGTAATTTAATTACTTTTCCCTTGAAAATGTAAAGTAAGGGATTACTCTTAATGTATCTGTAATTTAATTACAGTTACTTCTGATGTAATTGAGGTATATTATACTGTGTATAGATGTCTAAATCGTACGACCGCACTCGTACAAATTCGTATGAATTATTGTAAAATATGTATGAAAAAAAGTGTGAAATGTCATGAGATCAGACATAAAACAATAGTGGGTTTAACATCAAAATGTACTGTCTGATGCTAAAAAGTATGTTTTTATAATGTAACCTTCTCCTCCGTGGTCAGTTTAAGGATAATTCATGCAATTGTATAGTGTTTATTTGAAAGAATTAACAGATTCATGTCTATCATTGTATTATTCAGCTGGTTGAGATTGATATGGGATTTTGAAAGTAATTAGTAATTAAAAGTAATTAAATACTTTTTAGAGAGAGTAATTAGTACAGTAATCTAATTACACTGTTGAAGAGGTAATTAGTAACTAGTAATTACTTTTTTAGAGTAACTTACCCAACACTGATGTACACATAGCACATCACTACGCATGCACACTACGCATGCACATATTGAATGGATTCACAACTGAACTGACATTTACCAACTTTCTTCTCCTTCTCTGCTGCGAGTGTGATGCGACGAATTGTCACGTGAACAAACAAATCCACAAAGATGGAATAATAAAAAATAACACGTACGCTACACTAATTAGATACACATATTTAAATTAGGGCTGGCTATTGGCAAGGGCATCCCGATACGATACGCATCACGATACATGGGTCACGATATGATATGTATCACGATAAAAAAACAATACGATACATATTGCGATATATTGCAATATATATATATATATATTTTTTTTACCTCTTACGACCAGGTGTCCACATACGTAGACATCACATTTTTGCTTGTGTGGAGCATAATGTCTGTGTAACTGGAACATGTTTTTCACAAACGTGGACGCTTACACTGCCATCTGGTGGTGTCAGGAGAGAGAAAATAACGCCGCGTAGGAACACTCCAGTATCGACCGCGGTCAGTATCGCACACCGGACGCGCACTATCTCATCATTGTAGGGCTAGAAATATATTTTTATGTTTAATGACATGAAATGAAGATAATGTCTGTTCTATGTTATGATTGTACTGTACAATTAAATACAATCGTTGCTGAGTCTGCAGTCTGAAAACTTTAATGTTACCTCAGAGCATCTGTTAACTGAATGAATTGAGAATCTCACCTGAAAAATCCAATAACATCAGCAATTGTCATTCAAGCAGCTGATTTCTGTAACTTTAAATGAATGCAAAACTACATGTATATTGCAGCAAAGGGCGCAGTCAGGATACATTAGCAACGATGTGAGACAAAAATAATAAAAATTTAATATAAAACTATGTAAACGGCACTCTGTGGCGCAGCAGGATTTTGAACACGGTCCTGAGTCGTTGCTGGGCGCCGCGGACAGACGCTGAATGGCGCCGCCGGTGTGTGTACACTCATAGAGAATAATGTGTTCGAATTTGAAAGATGTGTCTCTCCGCAATGCGGCACTGAGCTTCTGAGCGTCTGGTGTGCGACGCCCTGGACTCGTGTTTCGCGCTGTATGGGGATTTTAAAAAAGTGACATGAGTGGAAGGACTGCGCCGGGGCTGTGTGTGTGTGTGTGTATGCGCGGATATTTTTACACCAATCGGTTAACCGGTTTCAACCGGCTAATGAGGCTCGGTGGTCGGTCAAGAACATTTTTAGTTTTCGCCATCCCTAGCAGCCACACCATACAAAAACATCCACAAGGTAAAAATTAAATAACATTTCATTGTAGATTCTTGTTAAGTTCTGGATTATAGGGTTGTATGATAAAAATGGCATGCACATTTGACAAACAGTAAAGATTTACTATGCTGCTAAATGACAATGGGACTTTGGTGAAACTGTATAAGGATGTTAGCAAAAAAATAAATTTGTAGCATCTTGACGCACACCAGTTCACTCTCTTAAAGGGACACCAGGCAGAAATCCTGTTTTTGTCAAACTGTGACCCCTAGAGTAACTGTGGAGTACTTGTTTTTAACATTACTGTCGTAAATACCACTCACGCAGAGCGTGACGAGTTACATAGTATACAGTAGTACATTGTGTTTAATTAGTCGTTTAATGACATCTAATATATGATGTTAGTGGTAAGAATTTTCACGTGATTAAATGCCTAGATCCGATAATTATCCCCATGAATTATATTGGTGTAAAGGCAGAACCTTTGCCATACTGTCACAGGTTCAGTGTTCTAATCCCTACTAGTAGTATAGTCTATTTTCTTTATCAAAACCGATTGTTTATTAGTGGCTGAATTTCAAGCAGGGACATGTTTTTTGTGCATTGGGTTTTGTGATTTCATCGTAATGAGTCTCTCAGTCCCCGCAACAGACTGAAGCGCGCATTCATTTGAAGACAGTGCGCGTCACCACAGAACACTGAATCCACTGAAACTGATCGCAGCAGCAACGAGCACTTTGGTCACTTGATTTCAAAAACAACACATTACAGATCGCCTCTTATTTAACAATCTAACGAAATTAATGCTCTACTAGAGTTACCTGGAGATGTTTTATTTATGTGTAATGGTAAATCCGTGCTGCAAGATGTTTCAATGGGGACATATCACACCCGCACATTACGCCTATGCTCGTGTCCGACTCCTCGCTCGGTCAGTCTGCTGTTTCCTCTTTCTCTGTTCCTCCGACAATGCTTTCCTAGCTGTCTGTATCTTATATGCAGGCTCAGCCATGATGATAGTGTGACAAACTCCATCGCTCTCTACCTTGTTCCTGGGTGGGGGTGTGTACTGTATGTGTGCAGTGCCGTAAAGGAATGTGTTACATCGCGAGAGCTGATATCATGCCATACTTCCTGACACTGAGGCCGGCGGCTCGCCGCACTGAAACTGCAAGTGAAATTTTTCCGCTCACAGGCACAGGAGCCATCTTAAAAAATAGTCTCGATAAGTCGAACCAGGAACGTCGTGCTGAGTGATCTGAACTGTATGAAGTTCAACGAACTTCTGAACTTTACGAACGGCGTTCGGGGATCGACTTATCGAGACTATTTTTTAAGATGGCTCCTGTCTGTAAACGCGAAGTGAACTGTCTTCATAAAGTATCTTCTTATTAAACGGTCTGTACACTTACAAAGTTCTCAATGCTACGTTTTGCATGTATGGACCTTCATTATGTTACTGCCTTAGTGTGGGGCTATTTTGAGCCTTTGTTAGTGGTATAAACTAGCGATTTTTTTTACTTAGTCAATGCCCCCATTACTAGCATTATATGCTAAACAGTTATCGAGAGATAAAACTCTTTACATTCGATTATCATGAAAACAAATCTCAGAGAACGATTGACTAGGTACCGATGTTTTATTAGACCAAAGGTTCATTGTTCGCCGGAGTTCTCCTTTAACAATAACGCAATAGTATACGCAAAATATACTAATTGTATATTTCATATTTGTGTACATTTTACAGATAATTTAATCATTAAAAAAAACTGCCTGCAACCTTAGAAGATTTTGGCAGCTGTGGTTAGGACTGGGCGATAAAACGATAATGATACTGTATGTATAGCGATAGACATGTGATCGTTATCACAGGGTATATACAGTATTCCTTAAGTTAAATTTACTACTTTTTAATACCTTTTTTACTACCTTCAGAATTTTTTTGTAAAACCATCACGACACTGAATTTAGTGTTAATCAGCAGCAACCTTTCTATTATGTACACAGATTTTGACATTTATAACATGAAATGGAATGTGTGCTCTATAAAAATGGAATGCGTGCTCTAAATCTATTCATTTTTGTGTGTAGTGGATTGCAGCGACCAAAGTGCATTAGCTCCCATCCAGTTGACATTGATGTTTTTTTTTACACACCAAACAATAGAGGGAATGCATTGACATCACTTTCCCGCCAGAACAACCCCCCTCAGCCTGACTGAGTGGCAAAAGATCTGCTGCGTGGCTGGATTTAATAGGGGAAACTGCGAAAATGTGACTAAAACGAATAATTTGATCAATTTAAACTAAATGTTGGACTCAATATAGTGTTCCTTACAACTTACTAAAGATCCAGTGATCCGTTGATATTGACATGCAGCCAGGAATCGTGTTGCCTGACTAGGGCTGTCGCGGTAACCGCAATTTTGTAGTACCGCGCTTCTGACAAGTCAACCGCAAAGGATTGCACGTAACTGCAGCAACCGCGATATTCACATTTTTTTTTTTTTATAAGGCTATACCCTTTTCGTTTTGAACTTAATGCATGTGTATTGAATGTTAAACAAGTTCATAATGATAACAAGACTGTTTATCATGGTGATGTGTAGCCTACAGGCTTCACACAGACAGTGAATGATCGGCAGAGCGTGTGCAATTCTGCGTCTGTCTTTGAAGTCGTGAAAAGCTTGTCGTGTCAAAGGGAAGCGAAATATTTGTCGCATCATCATATTAACGTTCTCTTCACGGATATTTTTCCATAAATGCGCATCAGCAGCAGCGCTGGTCAGCATCCCATAGCACAAGGAAACCACGGGGAAATATAATCAGTGAGTCACGCATTGAATCAATGCTATATTGGTCTCTAATAAGTGAAGCATCAGCTTCAGCGTTGCCCATGCGACGCATTGCTGCTCAGCTGAGCTTTGAAAAGTTGAACCTCAAAGTTAAAAATAATTAACATCTTGTTTCTTTACATCTCTTTTAATGAATCAGCTTTTTTAAACGTGTTCGTTGAATGAACGGTTCAATGACTCGCTCAAAGTCCGTTGTCATAACAATATGCGCGCTGAGTGAAAGTCTTTCAATGCGCATATACTGTGTAGACGCTGTTTAGTTTCGGTTACATTGGTTACTGAAAATGTCCTCGTTTTTGTCCACATCGTAAACTTTATTTATATAGCAACAAATACATATAAATTAAATAAATAAATAAATGGCGGTAATACCGCATATCGCGCTATTGAGCCAATCAACATTACCGCAAGGGAAATTCCATAACCGCGACAGCCCTATGCCTGACATTTATGTTTGGCTGATTTCGACACCGGGGAAATAAAAGCAGTATAGACCAAAACATAGGCTAAAGCAAATTTTCCTGTGAACGCTTTATACAATATAGGTAAGTCTAAATCCAGGTGATCACTTATATCAGTGTTATATACACTCACCGGCCACTTTATTAGGTACCCCATGCTAGTAACGGGTTGGACCCCCTTTTGCCTTCAGAACTGCCTCAATTCTTCGTGGCATAGATTCAACAAGGTGCTGGAAGCATTCCTCAGGGAGTTTGGTCCATATTGACATGATGGCATCACACAGTTGCCGCAGATTTGTCGGCTGCACATCCATGATGCGAATCTCCCGTTCCACCACATCCCAAAGATGCTCTATTGGATCGAGATCTGGTGACTGTGGAGGCCATTTGAGTACAGCGAACTCATTGTCATGTTCAAGAAACCAGTCTGAGATGATTCCAGCTTTATGACATGGCGCATTATCCTGCTGAAAGTAGCCATCAGAAGTTGGGTACATTGTGGTCATAAAGGGATGGACATGGTCAGCAACAATACTCAGGTAGGCTGTGGCGTTGCAACGATGCTCAATTGGTACCAAGGGGCCCAAAGAGTGCCAAGAAAATATTCCCCACACCATGACACCACCACCACCAGCCTGAACTGTTGATACAAGGCAGGATGGATCCATGCTTTCATGTTGTAGACGCCAAATTCTGACCCTACCATCCGAATGTCGCAGCAGAAATCGAGACTCATCAGACCAGGCAACGTTTTTCCAATCTTCTATTGTCCAATTTCGATGAGCTTGTGCAAATTGTAGCCTCAGTTTCCTGTTCTTAGCTGAAAGGAGTGGCACCCGGTGTGGTCTTCTGCTGCTGTAGCCCATCTGCCTCAAAGTTCGACGTACTGTGCGTTCAGAGATGCTCTTCTGCCCACCTTGGTTGTAACGGGTGGTTATTTGAGTCACTGTTCCCCTTCTATCAGCTAGAACCAGTCTGGCCATTCTCCTCTGACCTCTGGCATCAACAAGGCATTTCCGCCCACAGAACTGCCGCTCACTGGATGTTTTTTCTTTTTCGGACCATTCTCTGTAAACCCTAGAGATGGTTGTGCGTGAAAATCCCAGTAGATTAGCAGTTTCTGAAATACTCAGACCAGCCCTTCTGGCACCAACAATCATGCCACGTTCAAAGTCACTCAAATCACCTTTCTTCCCCATACTGATGCTCGGTTTGAACTGCAGGAGATTGTCTTGACCATGTCTACATGCCTAAATGCACTGAGTTGCCGCCATGTGATTGGCTGCTTAGAAATTAAGTGTTAACGAGCAGTTGGACAGGTGTACCTAATAAAGTGGCCGGTGAGTGTATATAACAATTCAAAATATATGGGTATGGTTTTACACCTAAATTCAGCATATTGACACAAAATGATAACTGCAAATCCACCTTTCGCTGACTGGAGTCCAGTTGTTTCTGTGAATTGCAGCGATCCATTTGCTCCTTCTATAGCAGTCTGTAAAAATATACCTCCGATTTTTTGTCAAATCTAGTTGTACAGTCAATCGCAAAGCTCTTTCCCACTTTATACGTGTTGTGTTTGTTTTTCGCGGCATTCACAGTCTTTTTGCCACTCACTGTGAGTAACTGCAGGCACTCCGGCCGACGGTGACGTCTATAAGCCTGCCTGTTATTCCCTACTACAGGCCTGAGCCAATCCTTAAACGCTGGGTTGTTCACCCAGCTATCAGAAAACTTGCATTAGCCCATGAAGACGACAATGGTTGTCCAGTCGTGGAAGATATGCCTTGAAGCAAGTCTAAAATAAAACGTAAGCCAGCCACTTCTGTTGAACACTCAGTGTTCACAGATGATGTCGCAGAACACAGAATAGGACAACTGATAGTCTGAAAAAAATAATACCTAATTTAAAAAAAAAAATACCTCTCAATTTAGATTTATAGACAATAGACAATTTATAGACAATTTTGATTTATTACTTTTTTAATACTTTTTAAAACCCCGCGGACACCCTGTATCAATAAAAAATGTGTTCGACAAAACGTTCAATATTTTTTTCTTCGTCGGAAGAAACCACAGGTTGTGAGGCAAGTTTAGTTGCATTAACAAAGGCACCCACTCTCTAGTAACCTAGCAACATAGGGAATGACATGCTAACAGGCAATCATGTAACGGTGTCAGTTTGGTTGCGCCATTTATCAATTGCTGGTTACTGAAGAGGAATCCAGCAGCACGAGACAAACAGAAAATGAGTGCCCTTCATCTGCATGCCATGCAGGATAGAATTGTGAAACATTATTGGATAATTCGCTCTATTCGCGTCTGATGTGAACACAGCATAATGAACAGGCTGCGATGTGTTTGTGTGTGTGAGAGAGAGAGAGAGAGAGAGAGAGAGAGAGAGAGAGAGAGAGAGAGAGTAACTCTTCACAATAAATTTTAACAAAAACTCTTCACCATAATTACAACTTTTAAAAAGAAAAACAAATCAGAAAGAAAAAAACAAATCACCTTCACAAACTGTACATAAAGCACCATGACTGCACCATACCAGATCAAAAGTTGAGAGATCACTCATAGTTTTATAAAACCTAAAATCAATCAAAACTGTTGATTTGACCAAATTTACAAAACAAACATTTACATCATCGCTACCCTCTTGTTCCACTTTATTAAATTTCCTGCTAATATAAATAGCCATTTTTGGTTGCCCTAATATGAAATTCAACAATTGACAAGTGAAACGATTTTTCTGAAAGTACTTAACACCCAAAATGAAGGTCTCCATACAAAAGGTTTCATCAAGCCTACAAAACAATTCTCTTAGTCTCACAAACAAAGGTTCTAGTCTAAAACAATGCATAAAAGCATGAAAAACAGTCTCCTTTTGAGGACAGAAAGGGCAAACAGGATTAACTTCAGGATTCAACTTTGAAATAAAAGAATTGACAGCAATGGCACCATGGAGAATTCTCCATTGTATATCACCAAACCTTTTTGACAATGGTGGCTTATATAAAGATCTCCATTCAGGTTTTACATGATTCTTCAGTTTAAAAACAGAACACCATGGTGTATTAGTTCTCTTTTCTAATATTTTCTTGTTAAAAACCAACACACAGGCTCTATACAGTTTTTTTCCTTCACTAGACAAAAAATCTAAAAGCAAAGAATCACCTGGTTTCAGCAAAACACCTGTACCCTCTTGAAGATTGGGTTGAATAATCAAACATGGAAACGGGTCATCAACAGGAGTACAAACCCCTTTAAAAAAATCTTTTAGCAAAAGTTCTTCTTCACCTGTAAGACAGTCTTTAAGTTTGACCAAAAAACGCATTAATACACGAACAGATCTGATTCCTAATTGTTCAGAAACGGCGTCCACATTCTCAAATTGAGGCCCAGTTAATGCCACCAAATGACCCAACGTAAAGATCTTGGCTTGCAAAAAAATGTTGCTGAACCCCGGCAAATGACAGTGAGTGGCAATGTCCAAACGGGCCCCAAGTATCAGTGGCTCCTGCAATAGCCAGTGGAGAGAAACGAAGTTCTCAGTCTTATAAACTCGAACAAAACTCCACACCTTGAAGAGATTTCGATAGAAGGCAGGTAGTTCCGATAAATCCAGTTTAGTTGGATCCATTAAAAAGAGGGATCTGTCCAGTCCAAACCCCCCTATAGTGTGCAAAATCATACAACTCACAGCACGCCAACTGAAATCTTTAGAACCATCAAGTAGCCTTTTTAAAAACTGTAACCGAAAGGCAGCCAATCTACTTTGTAAGTGAATCAAACCTTGCCCACCTTCATCTTTGGGGAGGTATAAAACACTCTGTGGGAGCCAGTGTAGTTTATCCCAAAAAAAGTTCACCAGAGCAGCTTGAGCTTCCATTAAAAACTGTGGAGAAGGGTCTACACATGCCAACTTATGCCAAAGTGAAGATGCCACTAAATTGTTGACAATGAGAGTTCGCCCCCTATAAGACATATTCGGTAATAACCATTTCCACTTTTCCAAACGCCCTTTAATTTTTTCCATCAACCCCTCCCAATTTTTTTGTAACACACTGTCATCCCCTAGATAATCTCCAAGATATTTTATACCTCCATTTTCCCAAACCATCCCATCCAGAAGGCAAGGTTTTCCATCAGCCCATTGTCCCAATATTAAAGCATAACTTTTTTTCCAATTAACCTTTGCAGATGACAACAGTCTAAATTCTTCCAATAAATTATATAAAATTTGCACATCACTTTGTCTGTTAATCATCACCACAATATCATCGGCATAGGCTGACAAACAACTTTTTATTACAAACTGGTAAAAACAACCCACTTAATTGGCGCCTTATCTTTTGAAGCAATGGCTCAATAGCCAAGGAATACAACATTCCAGACAAGGAACAACCTTGTCTGATACCCCTGAGAACCTGAAATGGAGCACATAAGCCACCATTTATTTTCAGCATACTCTCAACGTCACAATAGAGTGCTCTAATCATGTCTATAAAAGTTTTACTAAAACCAAAAGCTGTTAGCGTACTCCACAAATACGAGTGCTCCACTCGGTCAAAAGCCTTCTCCTGATCCAAAGATATCAAGCCACAGTCCAAATGTAACAACTTTGAGACATGAAAAATATCTCGAATTAAAGAAATATTATCAACTATTGATCTACTAGGGACACAGTACGTCTGATCTGGATGGATAACCCGTCCCAATACTCCAGCCAGTCTGGTACTCAATGCCTTAGAAAGAATTTTATAATCACTGCAGAGCAGCGAGACAGGGCGCCAGTTCTTAATGTCAGTCAGGTCCCCCTTTTTTGGAATTAGAGTCATCACCGCTCTTCGGCAACTCAATGGCAACCCACCCTTCGACAAGCTGTCCTTGAGTACCTCCAGCAGATCTACACCTATTTCCAACCAAAAAACCTTGTAGAAGTCCACTGGGATGCCATCCATTCCTGAGGCACTCCCAGACTTCATGATTTGCAGGGCCTTATATAGCTCTTCCAGGGTCCGCACACCTTCAAGCTCATCGTTGACTTCCTCTGCCAGCTTTGGTAAGTTGTCAAGGAAAACGTTGTCAACGCCACACTCTGACTTAAGCTCGCTCCTATACAAATTTTGAAAAAAATTAACTGCTCTTCCCCGAATACTGGCCAGATCTGTCAATAACACTCCATCTTCGGAGCGCAAACCATGAATAAACCTTTTCTGACCATTCTTTTTTCCAGATTGAAAAAATATTGGGACGGTGCATCCATCTGATCAATGCTTTGGAAACGTGAACGGACCAGAGCCCCCTGTATCTTATGCCCCAGCAGACCAGCTAACTGAGATTTCTTCCTTGAACAGGCTTCCAAATAATCTTCCTTGCCTGTAGATTTTGCCAAATTTTGAGATTCAATTATCTCTCCCTCCAAAAGCTGTAATGAACGAGTCAACTCCTTAGTAACGTTGTGAGTATACTGTTGTGTAAACTGCCTTATTTGTATCTTACCAACATCCCACCACTGTTGCAATGAGTAAAAAGAAGACTTCTTTGTTCTGTAAACATCCCAGAAGTACTTAAATGACTCCTTAAAAAAACTATCACTTAACAAATTGGTATTAAAATGCCAATATGCACTTTTTGGTTTTATTGAGCTCAAAATAAGCTTACAGTGCACCATACTGTGATCCGAAAAACTTACTGGTGTTATATAACATTTGATGAAAATACTAAGATGGTGATTAAAACTGTAAAATCTGTCCAACCTAGCTAAAGACATAGCCCTATCAAGCGTGTGTACCCAAGTGTACTGTCTTTCATTTCCATTTAAAGATCTCCAAATATCACATAAATCATACTTTTTAATAATATGAATTAAGCGTTTACGTGAAGCCAAGTGAGGCTCAATGTGATTCCGATCTAGATTATTCTCCGTACAATTAAAATCACCACCAAGGAACAAGAAGTCTTCAGAACAACAGTTATGTAGAGTTGAGCATAATATGTCTAAAAAATATTTCATTTTTTTTTTCATTTTTTCATCAACATTCTTTCAACAGGTGTAGTTGGAACATATACACAAATAAAAATAAACACATAACTTTCAATAACAGCTCTAACTTTTAAAAGCCTTCCTTTTATTATCTCATCAACATCATAAGATATGGGACTAAAATTCTTTGCTAATAAAATGGCTACTCCCCCACTTAATGAGGTGCTATGGCTTAACACAGTGATGCCATCAAACTCCCTTGTCCAGTCAACAGCATTTTTTAAATCGCTATGAGTTTCTTGTAATAAAACAACATCAATATTTTTTTGCCTAATTACTTCATATATTGTAGCTCTATTTCTAGAGTCTCTTGCCCCATTAACATTCAAAGTTGCTACATGCACTTCACTCATAAATAATAATAAGGAAAAGAAACCCCACCCAACAAGCCACAGCACATCAGCCATTTTATTTTTACATTTAACTGACATCATTGATTAAAGCAGTATTAAGATTCCTCACAATTTTCTTAAGTCTATATACTTCTTAATTTTTAAAGCAACTCTCTGCCATTAAGGTTTTTGCCTTTTCGGCAAACTGTTTAACATCAGGAAAATATTCCTTCACACTCACTCCTCTTTTATTTTTTGTTGATCTGAGGAATAATTTAATATCCTCAAGTCCATATTCCCGACCACTAAACTCCCCCTGAGAAAGTGTCACACTGGAGTCAGAAGACCCATCATCGCTTTCTGTATCTTGATCCATGCTTTCTTGCATTTCACTCGTTTTACTTATTTTGGCATCAACCATTTTTTCAATTATTTTCCTTTTGTTGGACGGCATTTTAAAAAAATGTTCTTTCTCCACACAATCCTTTACACATTCGTTTTGCAAAATCACTGAGTTACTCTCACTTCCCGTTTGCGCAACATGATTATTTTCAGAAATCGGTGCCACACTCGGCACATGCTCAACACTAGCCTCTACACACATTATTGTGGGCACCGTGCCCGACTCCGAGTGCTCACAGCGCAGTGAAGTAGACGCAACAACACTCTCACCTGGAACACCCTCAGCCGCCGCCTCCCCACCGCCTTCCTTTTCTGCAACTTTGTCAGGACAATTACTAATTAAATGTCCAGATTTACCGCAACCAAAACACTTTGATTTCGCGGTAGTTACAAAAATAACATAATCAAAGTTGTCAATTCGAAAATTAAGTGTCATGTCTAACTCTGTATCGTCCTGAATAATCATATAAACGAAACGCCTGAACGAAACAATGTGTTTCAACAAGGGAGAATCGCTATTAATTGGGATCTTCTTGATCGGCGATACCAATTTTCCATAACGAGATAAAGACTGTGTCAAAATTTCATCGCTTACAAACGGTGGAACATTGGACAAAGTTACTCTCTTGGCGGGTAATGAAAGGGGAAGAACAGAGACAAAATCACCGCCAATGACTATACCATGTTCAACTACTTCATTGACTTTATCTACGCTACTGAGAAACACTACCACAGCACTATTCATTCTGGAGGCGGATAGTACGCTCCCATGCCCTACAACCTCACCAATAGCAAGGCAACATTCCTCCACACTCACCGCGGTGGCTACTTTAACCGCATTACGCCACGTGAGTGTGTTCAAGACCTGCACGCGTGGGTCCGACATGCTTCCCAACAGAGTGGAAAGCAAGCGGCCCAACAATTTAATCAATAGAAAAGTCCAGAAAACCCAGCAAGGGGAAAGATAGAAAAAGACAAAAATCACTCACAAGCTCTCCAGTC
>NW_024121211.1:14221389-14256323 GCF_016745375.1 Pimephales promelas | reverse complement strand
CCGCTTGCTTTCCACTCTGTTGGGAAGCATGTCGGACCCACGCGTGCAGGTCTTGAACACACTCACGTGGCGTAAATGCGGTTAAAGTAGCCACCGCGGTGAGTGTGGAGGAATTTGCCCTTGCTATTGGTGAGGTTGTAGGGCATGGGAGCGTACTATCCGCCTCCAGAATGAATAGTGCTGTGGTAGTGTTTCTCAGTAGCGTAGATAAAGTCAATGAAGTAGTTGAACATGGTTAGTCATTGGCGGTGATTTTGTCTCTGTTCTTCCCCTTTCATTACCCGCCAAGAGAGTAACTTTGTCCAATGTTCCAACGTTTGTAAGCGATGAAATTTTGACACAGTCTTTATCTCGTTATGGAAAATTGGTATCGCCGATCAAGAAGATCCCAATTAATAGCGATTCTCCCTTGTTGAAACACATTGTTTCGTTCAGGCGTTTCGTTTATATGATTATTCAGGACGATACAGAGTTAGACATGACACTTAATTTTCGAATTGACAACTTTGATTATGTTATTTTTGTAACTACCGCGAAATCAAAGTGTTTTGGTTGCGGTAAATCTGGACATTTAATTAGTAATTGTCCTGACAAAGTTGCAGAAAAGGAAGTAAACGCAGTGAATGGGAGTATTGAAGGTGATGGGGGCGCGGATGGGGTTGCTAACACTGCTTTAGTTGGGGAGGCGGCGGCTGAGGGTGTTCCAGGTGAGAGTGTTGTTGCGTCTACTTCACTGCGCTGTGAGCACTCGGAGTCGGGCACGGTGCCCACAATAATGTGTGTAGAGGCTAGTGTTGAGCATGTGCCGAGTGTGGCACCGATTTCTGAAAATAATCATGTTGCGCAAACGGGAAGTGAGAGTAACTCAGTGATTTTGCAAAACGAATGTGTAAAGGATTGTGTGGAGAAAGAACATTTTTTTAAAATGCCGTCCAACAAAAGGAAAATAATTGAAAAAATGGTTGATGCCAAAATAAGTAAAACGAGTGAAATGCAAGAAAGCATGGATCAAGATACAGAAAGCGATGATGGTCTTCTGACTCCAGTGTGACACTTTCTCAGGGGGAGTTTAGTGGTCGGGAATATGGACTTGAGGATATTAAATTATTCCTCAGATCAACAAAAAATAAAAGAGGAGTGAGTGTGAAGGAATATTTTCCTGATGTTAAACAGTTTGCCGAAAAGGCAAAAAAACCTTAATGGCAGAGAGTTGCTTTAAAAATTAAGAAGTCTATAGACTTAAGAAAATTGTGAGGAATCTTAATACTGCTTTAATCAATGATGTCAGTTAAATGTAAAAATAAAATGGCTGATGTGCTGTGGCTTGTTGGGTGGGGTTTCTTTTCCTTATTATTATTTATGAGTGAAGTGCATGTAGCAACTTTGAATGTTAATGGGGCAAGAGACTCTAGAAATAGAGCTACAATATATGAAGTAATTAGGCAAAAAAATATTGATGTTGTTTTATTACACTCAAACTCATAGCGATTTAAAAAATGCTGTTGACTGGACAAGGGAGTTTGATGGCATCACTGTGTTAAGCCATAGCACCTCATTAAGTGGGGGAGTAGCCATTTTATTAGCAAAGAATTTTTAGTCCCATATCTTATGATGTTGATGAGATAATAAAAGGAAGGCTTTTAAAAGTTAGAGCTGTTATTGAAAGTTATGTGTTTATTTTTATTTGTGTATATGTTCCAACTACACCTGTTGAAAGAATGTTGATGAAAAAATGAAAAAAAAAATGAAATATTTTTTAGACATATTATGCTCAACTCTACATAACTGTTGTTCTGAAGACTTCTTGTTCCTTGGTGGTGATTTTAATTGTACGGAGAATAATCTAGATCGGAATCACATTGAGCCTCACTTGGCTTCACGTAAACGCTTAATTCATATTATTAAAAAGTATGATTTATGTGATATTTGGAGATCTTTAAATGGAAATGAAAGACAGTACACTTGGGTACACACGCTTGATAGGGCTATGTCTTTAGCTAGGTTGGACAGATTTTACAGTTTTAATCACCATCTTAGTATTTTCATCAAATGTTATATAACACCAGTAAGTTTTTCGGATCACAGTATGGTGCACTGTAAGCTTATTTTGAGCTCAATAAAACCAAAAAGTGCATATTGGCATTTTAATACCAATTTGTTAAGTGATAGTTTTTTTTAAGGAGTCATTTAAGTACTTCTGGGATGTTTACAGAACAAAGAAGTCTTCTTTTTACTCATTGCAACAGTGGTGGGATGTTGGTAAGATACAAATAAGGCAGTTTACACAACAGTATACTCACAACGTTACTAAGGAGTTGACTCGTTCATTACAGCTTTTGGAGGGAGAGATAATTGAATCTCAAAATTTGGCAAAATCTACAGGCAAGGAAGATTATTTGGAAGCCTGTTCAAGGAAGAAATCTCAGTTAGCTGGTCTGCTGGGGCATAAGATACAGGGGGCTCTGGTCCGTTCACGTTTCCAAAGCATTGATCAGATGGATGCACCGTCCCAATATTTTTTCAATCTGGAAAAAAGAATGGTCAGAAAAGGTTTATTCATGGTTTGCGCTCCGAAGATGGAGTGTTATTGACAGATCTGGCCAGTATTCGGGGAAGAGCAGTTAATTTTTTTCAAAATTTGTATAGGAGCGAGCTTAAGTCAGAGTGTGGCGTTGACAACGTTTTCCTTGACAACTTACCAAAGCTGGCAGAGGAAGTCAACGATGAGCTTGAAGGTGTGCGGACCCTGGAAGAGCTATATAAGGCCCTGCAAATCATGAAGTCTGGGAGTGCCTCAGGAATGGATGGCATCCCAGTGGACTTCTACAAGGTTTTTTGGTTGGAAATAGGTGTAGATCTGCTGGAGGTACTCAAGGACAGCTTGTCGAAGGGTGGGTTGCCATTGAGTTGCCGAAGAGCGGTGATGACTCTAATTCCAAAAAGGGGGACCTTACTGACATAAAGAATTGGCGCCCTGTCTCGCTGCTCTGCAGTGATTATAAAATTCTTTCTAAGGCATTGAGTACCAGACTGGCTGGAGTATTGGGACGGGTTATCCATCCAGATCAGACGTACTGTGTCCCTAGTAGATCAATAGTTGATAATATTTCTTTAATTCGAGATATTTTTCATGTCTCAAAGTTGTTACATTTGGACTGTGGCTTGATATCTTTGGATCAGGAGAAGGCTTTTGACCGAGTGGAGCACTCGTATTTGTGGAGTACGCTAACAGCTTTTGGTTTTAGTAAAACTTTTATAGACATGATTAGAGCACTCTATTGTGACGTTGAGAGTATGCTGAAAATAAATGGTGGCTTATGTGCTCCATTTCAGGTTCTCAGGGGTATCAGACAAGGTTGTTCCTTGTCTGGAATGTTGTATTCCTTGGCTATTGAGCCATTGCTTCAAAAGATAAGGCGCCAATTAAGTGGTTGTTTTTACCAGTTTGTAATAAAAAGTTGTTTGTCAGCCTATGCCGATGATATTGTGGTGATGATTAACAGACAAAGTGATGTGCAAATTTTATATAATTTATTGGAAGAATTTAGACTGTTGTCATCTGCAAAGGTTAATTGGAAAAAAAGTTATGCTTTAATATTGGGACAATGGGCTGATGGAAAACCTTGCCTTCTGGATGGGATGGTTTGGGAAAATGGAGGTATAAAATATCTTGGAGATTATCTAGGGGATGACAGTGTGTTACAAAAAAATTGGGAGGGGTTGATGGAAAAAATTAAAGGGCGTTTGGAAAAGTGGAAATGGTTATTACCGAATATGTCTTATAGGGGGCGAACTCTCATTGTCAACAATTTAGTGGCATCTTCACTTTGGCATAAGTTGGCATGTGTAGACCCTTCTCCACAGTTTTTAATGGAAGCTCAAGCTGCTCTGGTGAACTTTTTTTGGGATAAACTACACTGGCTCCCACAGAGTGTTTTATACCTCCCCAAAGATGAAGGTGGGCAAGGTTTGATTCACTTACAAAGTAGATTGGCTGCCTTTCGGTTACAGTTTTTAAAAAGGCTACTTGATGGTTCTAAAGATTTCAGTTGGCGTGCTGTGAGTTGTATGATTTTGCACACTATAGGGGGGTTGGACTGACAGATCCTCTTTTTAATGGATCCAACTAAACTGGATTTATCGGAACTACCTGCCTTCTATCGAAATCTCTTCAAGGTGTGGAGTTTTGTTCGAGTTTTATAAGACTGAGAACTTCGTTTCTCTCCACTGGCTATTGCAGGAGCCACTGATACTTGGGGCCCGTTTGGACATTGCCACTCACTGTCATTTGCCGGGGTTCAGCAACATTTTTTTGCAAGCCAAGATCTTTACGTTGGGTCATTTGGTGGCATTAACTGGGCCTCAATTTGAGAATGTGGACGCCGTTTCTGAACAATTAGGAATCAGATCTGTTCGTGTATTAATGCGTTTTTTGGTCAAACTTAAAGACTGTCTTACAGGTGAAGAAGAACTTTTGCTAAAAGATTTTTTTAAAGGGGTTTGTACTCCTGTTGATGACCCGTTTCCATGTTTGATTATTCAACCCAATCTTCAAGTGGTTACGGGTGTTTTGCTGAAACCAGGTGATTCTTTGCTTTTAGATTTTTTGTCTAGTGAAGGAAAAAAAACTGTATAGAGCCTGTGTGTTGGTTTTTAACAAGAAAATATTAGAAAAGAGAACTAATACACCATGGTGTTCTGTTTTAAACTGAAGAATCATGTAAAACCTGAATGGAGATCTTTATATAAGCCACCATTGTCAAAAAGGTTTGGTGATATACAATGGAGAATTCTCCATGGTGCCATTGCTGTCAATTCTTTTATTTCAAAGTTGAATCCTGAAGTTAATCCTGTTTGCCCTTTCTGTCCTCAAAAGGAGACTGTTTTTCATGCTTTTATGCATTGTTTTAGACTAGAACCTTTGTTTGTGAGACTAAGAGAATTGTTTTGTAGGCTTGATGAAACCTTTTGTATGGAGACCTTCATTTTGGGTGTTAAGTACTTTCAGAAAAATCGTTTCACTTGTCAATTGTTGAATTTCATATTAGGGCAACCAAAAATGGCTATTTATATTAGCAGGAAATTTAATAAAGTGGAACAAGAGGGTAGCGATGATGTAAATGTTTGTTTTGTAAATTTGGTCAAATCAACAGTTTTGATTGATTTTAGGTTTTATAAAACTATGAGTGATCTCTCAACTTTTGATCTGGTATGGTGCAGTCATGGTGCTTTATGTACAGTTTGTGAAGGTGATTTGTTTTTTTCTTTCTGATTTGTTTTCTTTTAAAAGTTGTAATTATGGTGAAGAGTTTTTGTTAAAATTTATTGTGAAGAGTTACTCTCTCTCTCTCTCTCTCTCTCTCTCTCTCTCTCTCTCTCTCTCTCTCACACACACAAACACATCGCAGCCTGTTCATTATGCTGTGTTCACATCAGACGCGAATAGAGCGAATTATCCAATAATGTTTCACAATTCTATCCTGCATGGCATGCAGATGAAGGGCACTCATTTTCTGTTTGTCTCGTGCTGCTGGATTCCTCTTCAGTAACCAGCAATTGATAAATGGCGCAACCAAACTGACACCGTTACATGATTGCCTGTTAGCATGTCATTCCCTATGTTGCTAGGTTACTAGAGAGTGGGTGCCTTTGTTAATGCAACTAAACTTGCCTCACAACCTGTGGTTTCTTCCGACGAAGAAAAAAATATTGAACGTTTTCGAACACATTTTTTATTGATACAGGGTGTCCGCGGGGTTTTAAAAAGTATTAAAAAAGTAATAAATCAAAATTGTCTATAAATTGTCTATTGTCTATAAATCTAAATTGAGAGGTATTTTTTTTTTTAAATTAGGTATTATTTTTTTCAGACTATCAGTTGTCCTATTCTGTGTTCTGCGACATCATCTGTGAACACTGAGTGTTCAACAGAAGTGGCTGGCTTACGTTTTATTTTAGACTTGCTTCAAGGCATATCTTCCACGACTGGACAACCATTGTCGTCTTCATGGGCTAATGCAAGTTTTCTGATAGCTGGGTGAACAACCCAGCGTTTAAGGATTGGCTCAGGCCTGTAGTAGGGAATAACAGGCAGGCTTATAGACGTCACCGTCGGCCGGAGTGCCTGCAGTTACTCACAGTGAGTGGCAAAAAGACTGTGAATGCCGCGAAAAACAAACACAACACGTATAAAGTGGGAAAGAGCTTTGCGATTGACTGTACAACTAGATTTGACAAAAAATCGGAGGTATATTTTTACAGACTGCTATAGAAGGAGCAAATGGATCGCTGCAATTCACAGAAACAACTGGACTCCAGTCAGCGAAAGGTGGATTTGCAGTTATCATTTTGTGTCAATATGCTGAATTTAGGTGTAAAACCATACCCATATATTTTGAATTGTTATATCACTCACCGGCCACTTTATTAGGTACACCTGTCCAACTGCTCGTTAACACTTAATTTCTAAGCAGCCAATCACATGGCGGCAACTCAGTGCATTTAGGCATGTAGACATGGTCAAGACAATCTCCTGCAGTTCAAACCGAGCATCAGTATGGGGAAGAAAGGTGATTTGAGTGACTTTGAACGTGGCATGATTGTTGGTGCCAGAAGGGCTGGTCTGAGTATTTCAGAAACTGCTAATCTACTGGGATTTCACGCACAACCATCTCTAGGGTTACAGAGAATGGTCCGAAAAAGAAAAAACATCCAGTGAGCGGCAGTTCTGTGGGCGGAAATGCCTTGTTGATGCCAGAGGTCAGAGGAGAATGGCCAGACTGGTTCTAGCTGATAGAAGGGGAACAGTGACTCAAATAACCACCCGTTACAACCAAGGGGGCAGAAGAGCATCTCTGAACGCACAGTACGTCGAACTTTGAGGCAGATGGGCTACAGCAGCAGAAGACCAACCGGGTGCCACTCCTTTCAGCTAAGAACAGGAAACTGAGGCTACAATTTGCACAAGCTCATCGAAATTGACAATAGAAGATTGGAAAAACGTTGCCTGGTCTGATGAGTCTCGATTTCTGCTGCGACATTCGGATGGTAGGGTCAGAATTTGGCGTCTACAACATGAAAGCATGGATCCATCCTGCTTGTATCAACAGTTCAGGCTGGTGGTGGTGGTGTCATGGTGTGGGGAATATTTTCTTGGCACTCTTTGGGCCCCTTGGTACCAATTGAGCATCGTTGCAAACGCCACAGCCTACCTGAGTATTGTTGCTGACCATGTCCATCCCTTTATGACCACAATGTACCCAACTTCTGATGGCTACTTTCAGCAGGATAATGCGCCATGTCATAAAGCTGGAATCATCTCAGACTGGTTTCTTGAACATGACAATGAGTTCGCTGTACTCAAATGGCCTCCACAGTCACCAGATCTCGATCCAATAGAGCATCTTTGGGATGTGGTGGAACGGGAGATTCGCATCATGGATGTGCAGCCGACAAATCTGCGGCAACTGTGTGATGCCATCATGTCAATATGGACCAAACTCCCTGAGGAATGCTTCCAGCACCTTGTTGAATCTATGCCACGAAGAATTGAGGCAGTTCTGAAGGCAAAAGGGGTCCAACCCGTTACTAGCATGGGTACCTAATAAAGTGGCCGGTGAGTGTATATAACACTGATATAAGTGATCACCTGGATTTAGACTTACCTATATTGTATAAAGCGTTCACAGGAAAATTTGCTTTAGCCTATGTTTTGGTCTATACTGCTTTTATTTCCCCGGTGTCGAAATCAGCCAAACATAAATGTCAGGCATAGGGCTGTCGCGGTTATGGAATTTCCCTTGCGGTAATGTTGATTGGCTCAATAGCGCGATATGCGGTATTACCGCCATTTATTTATTTATTTAATTTATATGTATTTGTTGCTATATAAATAAAGTTTACGATGTGGACAAAAACGAGGACATTTTCAGTAACCAATGTAACCGAAACTAAACAGCGTCTACACAGTATATGCGCATTGAAAGACTTTCACTCAGCGCGCATATTGTTATGACAACGGACTTTGAGCGAGTCATTGAACCGTTCATTCAACGAACACGTTTAAAAAAGCTGATTCATTAAAAGAGATGTAAAGAAACAAGATGTTAATTATTTTTAACTTTGAGGTTCAACTTTTCAAAGCTCAGCTGAGCAGCAATGCGTCGCATGGGCAACGCTGAAGCTGATGCTTCACTTATTAGAGACCAATATAGCATTGATTCAATGCGTGACTCACTGATTATATTCCCCGTGGTTTCCTTGTGCTATGGGATGCTGACCAGCGCTGCTGCTGATGCGCATTTATGGAAAAATATCCGTGAAGAGAACGTTAATATGATGATGCGACAAATATTTCGCTTCCCTTTGACACGACAAGCTTTTCACGACTTCAAAGACAGACGCAGAATTGCACACGCTCTGCCGATCATTCACTGTCTGTGTGAAGCCTGTAGGCTACACATCACCATGATAAACAGTCTTGTTATCATTATGAACTTGTTTAACATTCAATACACATGCATTAAGTTCAAAACGAAAAGGGTATAGCCTTATAAAAAAAAAAAATGTGAATATCGCGGTTGCTGCGGTTACGTGCAATCCTTTGCGGTTGACTTGTCAGAAGCGCGGTACTACAAAATTGCGGTTACCGCGACAGCCCTAGTCAGGCAACACGATTCCTGGCTGCATGTCAATATCAACGGATCACTGGATCTTTAGTAAGTTGTAAGGAACACTATATTGAGTCCAACATTTAGTTTAAATTGATCAAATTATTCGTTTTAGTCACATTTTCGCAGTTTCCCCTATTAAATCCAGCCACGCAGCAGATCTTTTGCCACTCAGTCAGGCTGAGGGGGGTTGTTCTGGCGGGAAAGTGATGTCAATGCATTCCCTCTATTGTTTGGTGTGTAAAAAAAAACATCAATGTCAACTGGATGGGAGCTAATGCACTTTGGTCGCTGCAATCCACTACACACAAAAATGAATAGATTTAGAGCACGCATTCCATTTTTATAGAGCACGCATTCCATTTCATGTTATAAATGTCAAAATCTGTGTACATAATAGAAAGGTTGCTGCTGATTAACACTAAATTCAGTGTCGTGATGGTTTTACAAAAAAATTCTGAAGGTAGTAAAAAAGGTATTAAAAAGTAGTAAATTTAACTTAAGGAATACTGTATATACCCTGTGATAACGATCACATGTCTATCGCTATACATACAGTATCATTATCGTTTTATCGCCCAGTCCTAACCACAGCTGCCAAAATCTTCTAAGGTTGCAGGCAGTTTTTTTTAATGATTAAATTATCTGTAAAATGTACACAAATATGAAATATACAATTAGTATATTTTGCGTATACTATTGCGTTATTGTTAAAGGAGAACTCCGGCGAACAATGAACCTTTGGTCTAATAAAACATCGGTACCTAGTCAATCGTTCTCTGAGATTTGTTTTCATGATAATCGAATGTAAAGAGTTTTATCTCTCAAAAACTGTTTAGCATATAATGCTAGTAATGGGGGCATTGACTAAGTAAAAAAAATCGCTAGTTTATACCACTAACAAAGGCTCAAAATAGCCCCACACTAAGGCAGTAACATAATGAAGGTCCATACATGCAAAACGTAGCATTGAGAACTTTGTAAGTGTACAGACCGTTTAATAAGAAGATACTTTATGAAGACAGTTCACTTCGCGTTTACAGACAGGAGCCATCTTAAAAAATAGTCTCGATAAGTCGATCCCCGAACGCCGTTCGTAAAGTTCAGAAGTTCGTTGAACTTCATACAGTTCAGATCACTCAGCACGACGTTCCTGGTTCGACTTATCGAGACTATTTTTTAAGATGGCTCCTGTGCCTGTGAGCGGAAAAATTTCACTTGCAGTTTCAGTGCGGCGAGCCGCCGGCCTCAGTGTCAGGAAGTATGGCATGATATCAGCTCTCGCGATGTAACACATTCCTTTACGGCACTGCACACATACAGTACACACCCCCACCCAGGAACAAGGTAGAGAGCGATGGAGTTTGTCACACTATCATCATGGCTGAGCCTGCATATAAGATACAGACAGCTAGGAAAGCATTGTCGGAGGAACAGAGAAAGAGGAAACAGCAGACTGACCGAGCGAGGAGTCGGACACGAGCATAGGCGTAATGTGCGGGTGTGATATGTCCCCATTGAAACATCTTGCAGCACGGATTTACCATTACACATAAATAAAACATCTCCAGGTAACTCTAGTAGAGCATTCATTTCGTTAGATTGTTAAATAAGAGGCGATCTGTAATGTGTTGTTTTTGAAATCAAGTGACCAAAGTGCTCGTTGCTGCTGCGATCAGTTTCAGTGGATTCAGTGTTCTGTGGTGACGCGCACTGTCTTCAAATGAATGCGCGCTTCAGTCTGTTGCGGGGACTGAGAGACTCATTACGATGAAATCACAAAACCCAATGCACAAAAAACATGTCCCTGCTTGAAATTCAGCCACTAATAAACAATCGGTTTTGATAAAGAAAATAGACTATACTACTAGTAGGGATTAGAACACTGAACCTGTGACAGTATGGCAAAGGTTCTGCCTTTACACCAATATAATTCATGGGGATAATTATCGGATCTAGGCATTTAATCACGTGAAAATTCTCACCACTAACATCATATATTAGATGTCATTAAACGACTAATTAAACACAATGTACTACTGTATACTATGTAACTCGTCACGCTCTGCGTGAGTGGTATTTACGACAGTAATGTTAAAAACAAGTACTCCACAGTTACTCTAGGGGTCACAGTTTGACAAAAACAGGATTTCTGCCTGGTGTCCCTTTAAGAGAGTGAACTGGTGTGCGTCAAGATGCTACAAATTTATTTTTTTGCTAACATCCTTATACAGTTTCACCAAAGTCCCATTGTCATTTAGCAGCATAGTAAATCTTTACTGTTTGTCAAATGTGCATGCCATTTTTATCATACAACCCTATAATCCAGAACTTAACAAGAATCTACAATGAAATGTTATTTAATTTTTACCTTGTGGATGTTTTTGTATGGTGTGGCTGCTAGGGATGGCGAAAACTAAAAATGTTCTTGACCGACCACCGAGCCTCATTAGCCGGTTGAAACCGGTTAACCGATTGGTGTAAAAATATCCGCGCATACACACACACACACACAGCCCCGGCGCAGTCCTTCCACTCATGTCACTTTTTTAAAATCCCCATACAGCGCGAAACACGAGTCCAGGGCGTCGCACACCAGACGCTCAGAAGCTCAGTGCCGCATTGCGGAGAGACACATCTTTCAAATTCGAACACATTATTCTCTATGAGTGTACACACACCGGCGGCGCCATTCAGCGTCTGTCCGCGGCGCCCAGCAACGACTCAGGACCGTGTTCAAAATCCTGCTGCGCCACAGAGTGCCGTTTACATAGTTTTATATTAAATTTTTATTATTTTTGTCTCACATCGTTGCTAATGTATCCTGACTGCGCCCTATGCTGCAATATACATGTAGTTTTGCATTCATTTAAAGTTACAGAAATCAGCTGCTTGAATGACAATTGCTGATGTTATTGGATTTTTCAGGTGAGATTCTCAATTCATTCAGTTAACAGATGCTCTGAGGTAACATTAAAGTTTTCAGACTGCAGACTCAGCAACGATTGTATTTAATTGTACAGTACAATCATAACATAGAACAGACATTATCTTCATTTCATGTCATTAAACATAAAAATATATTTCTAGCCCTACAATGATGAGATAGTGCGCGTCCGGTGTGCGATACTGACCGCGGTCGATACTGGAGTGTTCCTACGCGGCGTTATTTTCTCTCTCCTGACACCACCAGATGGCAGTGTAAGCGTCCACGTTTGTGAAAAACATGTTCCAGTTACACAGACATTATGCTCCACACAAGCAAAAATGTGATGTCTACGTATGTGGACACCTGGTCGTAAGTGGTAAAAAAAAAATATATATATATATTGCAATATATCGCAATATGTATCGTATTGTTTTTTTTATCGTGATACATATCATATCGTGACCCATGTATCGTGATGCGTATCGTATCGGGATGCCCTTGCCAATAGCCAGCCCTAATTTAAATATGTGTATCTAATTAGTGTAGCGTACGTGTTATTTTTTATTATTCCATCTTTGTGGATTTGTTTGTTCACGTGACAATTCGTCGCATCACACTCGCAGCAGAGAAGGAGAAGAAAGTTGGTAAATGTCAGTTCAGTTGTGAATCCATTCAATATGTGCATGCGTAGTGTGCATGCGTAGTGATGTGCTATGTGTACATCAGTGTTGGGTAAGTTACTCTAAAAAAGTAATTACTAGTTACTAATTACCTCTTCAACAGTGTAATTAGATTACTGTACTAATTACTCTCTCTAAAAAGTATTTAATTACTTTTAATTACTAATTACTTTCAAAATCCCATATCAATCTCAACCAGCTGAATAATACAATGATAGACATGAATCTGTTAATTCTTTCAAATAAACACTATGCAATTGCATGAATTATCCTTAAACTGACCACGGAGGAGAAGGTTACATTATAAAAACATACTTTTTAGCATCAGACAGTACATTTTGATGTTAAACCCACTATTGTTTTATGTCTGATCTCATGACATTTCACACTTTTTTTCATACATATTTTACAATAATTCATACGAATTTGTACGAGTGCGGTCGTACGATTTAGACATCTATACACAGTATAATATACCTCAATTACATCAGAAGTAACTGTAATTAAATTACAGATAAATTAAGAGTAATCCCTTACTTTACATTTTCAAGGGAAAAGTAATTAAATTACAGTAACTAATTACTTAGTAATTAGTTACACCCAACACTGGTGTACATCTATTATGAAATTGTAATCACTGTTTTGACGAAGTACCAGGCGCTGCTGACATCAAATTACTCTGTCATGCTTTCACGGCGTGATGTGTCAGTGCAGTTATAGGTATGTCCCTAAAATAGTTTTTGTATTATATTATACTATATCATATTATGTTCTTGTATTAGAATATTTAATTTCCAATGAGATAATTAGTAATTTTTGGCGAACATGTGAAATATCTTAGAGAGCAAGACAAAAGGAACTGAATCAAGTGAGATATCCACGACATAATATGCAACTGATTAGAGAATAATTTCTTAGCCAAGGGACAATTGCAAGTGTGACATTTATGTAATACAAAAGTTAAAGTTAACATTGTAAGTTACTTTTTAGACACAATATTGTTTGTTTCAAAATGAAACTGTAGTAGAGTCTCAGTGCAACAGACAGTGATGATTTCTTGACTGAAATCCATGTTTTAAACAGATCAATTGTTTCTTTCTCAAATGAATCAGCCGTTTGAATGAATCGGTTGAATGAATGATTCCAACTCCCTTAAGACAGTCTCAGGGTCCCTGCAGGTCCTTAAAGTCTTAAAGGGATACTCCACTCCATGGTTTTACGGTATGCCTGTTCTGTCATATTTACACCATGCCTTCGCGGCTAGCTCCCACCTCTCTCACTCTTGCCTCGACGGAAGAAGCACACGGGTAGATGTTCGCGCGGCTAGCTCTTTGCTACACGAGAGCTACCCCGCCCTAAAAATACACCATGCGCTCGCGGCTAGCTCTCCCTTTGGATGGCAAACAGCCTCTCGCGCTCTCACGCTTTCTTCCCTCATCGAGCCTCGACGGAAGAAGCGCGCGGGTGTTGATGGTGTGCCCCCTCTAAAAGTGTCTGCCGTCCGGGTGAAACAGTATGCTATTTTTATTTACACGCCACGGTGGCCGGTGGGTGAAGTGAGTTTACCCACCACAACAATTGCTATTTTCCATCCCTGGTGCAATGTTATGGAAGAACCATTCCCTTTTCACATCCAATAACCAAAAGAAAAATGTATTTAGCATTTAAATTCAATAGCATTTTTATTTAAAATAAACATAGCCTTATTTCTCTCACACACTGAATTGCATCGGCGTGCAGTGTGAAAGCTCTAACCTGTTAACATGGGTACGGAAAAAAATATGCACCGCATACGATAATGTGTGAAACGGGCGTAAGTGCGGATGGCTAAGTGCGGGCAGTAATGCACTCGTGTGTGTGTGTGCGGGTTGTGGGGGAATAAAACGATTCGCGGGACTCTCGCAAAATAGAAATATCTATGAATAAAACCGAATAAATTGTTATTCATCTGTTGCACGAAAGCAACAAGAACTAAAACAAAATAGAAATGATTCAGAGTTTCTATTTATAACATGTTTGCAGCGTTTAACAATGTAGCCAATCACAGACATGTGCAGTTCAGTGTTTATTTTCCTTTATACCATGGTCTGGGTGAATACTCGATTCTGATTGGCTGCAGGGTGTCCGTTAAAAAGTGATAGAGGACACCTAGTAAAGTAGTTCTGGTGAAACTGCCTGTTTACCATTCGAAATGAATAAATAAATGCGCTGCCCACAACAGCTGTGAGTAACCATAGCAACAGGCAGTCAAAGTATCCGTTAACAATTTGCTCTATCAAAACAAACATCTAACGTTAGATATTCCATAGCCTACTAATACAACAATGAGCGACTTCGTTATTTCTTTTAACATTTATGGAGAATATGACAACATTGATGACTGGGATGCTGCTGAAGAAAGAAAAAATGTAAATAAAACGGAGAAACGTCGCAAAGAAAATTACACCGCTGCTGCTCTGAATGAGACCCTGCGGGAGTTTTACGCAGCGGTCCAGACAACCAAGTCAGGAGGAGAGTACAGCGTTTCAAGCCTAAGAAGCCTGTTTGATTAATTGTTTTATGTGTAATTAAAAAAATAATAATAACTATGCCTACCTTTGTGTTTCATGAAAAAACAGCGGTTCTCGAATTACCAGTATTGAACCGAGAACTGTTTAGACTGAGCTTGTGTGTTATCTTCGTGCCAGTTATTCAGCCAATAATATGTAGGGCTGTATATTTCATCAAAAATTGTGTCTAGTACTATATTAATACAAATGTTTAATTGGCATCTTTTTTCAAACGACCTGACCGACCACGACCCGAATATCATTAAAAACATATTTGGATGACCCGTAACTGCGGGTAACCGCAGGTGACCGCAGGCACCTGCTCATTTTGGATCAACCCGCGCATCACTGATAGGAATAGATATCAAAAAGGACAGATAATGAACAAGTATGTACATGTGTGTCCTGTTGAAACACATCAATATATAGGAGTAATCGAACTTTCATATCGGCATAATACACACCATGTGTAATAATTTAAAATACTGGCTAGTAGACCTACTGGACTGTAAAAAGTAAGCACACTTCATGCACTGCATTGTAATGTTTCACTGTAAAAGTAGTCAAATAGCTGTAACATTAAGCATATATATATATCAATAATTGGCCGAGATTAAATATTATGTCTTATTATCATCATTATTATTATTGTGGTTGTTATTAACAGTAATTTTTTGATTACTTTATCTTAATTTACAAGTATAATTTCACAATTCCAGCCTTACTGAGCAATGTTGCAAATGTTCATTTTGCGCCACCGGATTGTATTTAACGGTGTAGCCTTGTGGCGCTGCCGGTGGTAATAGGCATTCTGGTTGACTACTTACTGTCTATATAATGCATAAATATATACTTTGTTTTACTTATGTCTTATATATTTTCTTGTGTCAGCCTCCTCCTGAGGTTATGTTGGCTGTTTTTAAACTTGTGAGGGAAAGAGGTCTGATCAACATGGTCCCTGAGCTCATTCTCCTCACCTCAAAGGTAATACTCACTTTCAAAGAATTAGATCAGGGGTGCCCAATCCTGTATCTGGTGATCTACCTACCTGAAAAGTTCAAATCCATCCCTGAACTGTCTGTAATTATCAAGTGCCCCTGATGATCTGGTCCAGTTGTGTTTGATCAGGGTTGGATCTGAAGTTTGCAACAAGGTAGATCTGCAAGAACAAGTTTGTGCATTCCTGCATCGGATCACTGGTAGAACAAAATTTTGCATTCCTGCATTGTATCATAATATAATATAATATAATATAATATAATATAATATAATATAATATAATATTAAATAATATAATATAATATAATAGAGATAAGTGATTGTGTGTGTGTGTGTGTGTGTGTGTGTTCTGCCATTACAATTTCAAATTAGTCCTAATGTGACATTTAATTTTTGTTTATGTATTTAGATCGTTGAGGCAGGATGTGTATTCAGTGTGGATCAGTGTGAGGTCATGCAGAGTCATCTTCAAATGATGCTGGTTCCTAGACAGCAGATGGACATTTTCCTTGCTGTTAAATGCAGGTATGCTCCCTTCCCACAGCAGAACAGTTAATAGTTTTATAATGTTAATAGTTACATTACTGAAAAACTATCACATGGTTTCATACTCTGTTTTTGTTTGTAGAGCTCTGGCGACTAACCCTCACACATCTGAGCTGTCAGATCTGGCCCAGGCTGTTGTTAGAGTTGAGGTAAGATCATTACCTCATTTCCATAGTACTTATTTACACTCGGTCTTGTTTGTTTCTCTTTTTTTCCCCATTTTAATTTTTTTATGATGCCATGTCTTTTTCATTAACTTATTGGTGGAGAGGTTTTACATGTGTGTGTGTGTGTGTGTGTGTGTGTGTGTGTGTGTCTCTTCAGATGCTGAAGCATCAGGATGACTGGGCTGGATTGGCACTGGTATTCTGTGGTGTTTGTGTGGGTTCACACAGTCCCCCAGAACTTCTCAGGTTCTGCTGCTGCGTTACCATGGCGCTGCTGAAAGAGCCCAAAGACAAACTCACCCTACCATATGAGCTGTTTGCTGAATCAGGTACACACTTACTCGATTTCATTGATTTAAAAAATGTCATACATACATGACCATTTAAAAGTTAGGGTTTGGTAAGATTGTTTAAATCTTTTTGAGAAAAGTCTGATATGCTCATTAAGGCTTTATTTAATTGGTCAGCAGTAAAACCAGTAGGGCTGCACGATGTGTCATTTTAGCATCAATATCGCAATGTGCACATCCACGATAGTCACATCGCAAGGATGTGCGATGTCAATTAGGGAACGTAGTTGATCCGTGATTCATGATCAGTAGGCTACGTGCCAGCAGTAACGGTTGTGATTCGCTGATTAATTGCAAAGTTTAACCATCATAGTGTGAGAGTTTATCAATTTGCAAGTCCTGTCAGTTTAAACATCAAGTGCTGTTTTCTGTCAGCGCATTTTTGTCCCGCCAAAGCTTGACCGGTGAATGATGACGATGAGTGACTTCGGTGCTCATTTAACTGAGAGAGTGAAAGCCCCTGTCTCGCCGTGCACTATCACCGTCTTCAAACTTCAAACACCGTCTTGCTCTCTCTCTCTCCCTCCCTCACGCTTATTAATGAATTGAGATGACTGAATATCTTTGAGAATACAATACAATTTTATTTGTAAAGCACATTTAAAACAACCGAGGTTTGCCAAAGTGTTGAACACTGACATAATTTCAGACAAAATTATAAACACATGACAAAAGCACAAGACACAGTTAAACAAGTGACAAGACAAAACAAAAAGCAGATTAACTCCGACGCCAATGAATAAAAGTACGTTTTAAATCGTGATTTAAAAGTCTCAATGCTGGGGGCTACCCTAACACACATAGGCAAATCATTCCACAGCCTAGGGGCCACGACTGAAAAAGCTTGGTCTCTCCGATTTTTAAGTCTTGTTTTAGGAACTGATAAGAGTAGTTGGTCAGCAGACCTTAATGACCTCAGAGGAGCATGCATCATCAGTAGGTCATCTATGTAAGCTGGAGCTTGCCCATGAAGAGATTTAAAAACAAACAATAAAATCTTAAACTGTATTCTAAAACAAACTGGTAACCAATGAAGAGAAGCAAGAAGAGGCATAATGTGCTCCTGTTTACGGGTTCCAGTAAGGAGTCGAGCGGCAGCTTCCTGAACTACTTGCAATCTAGAGAGAGAGGCCTGGTTAACTCCTATATATAACAAATTACAATAATCCAGGCGGGTGGTAATAAAAGCATGTATAACCCTCTCCAGATCTTTGAAAGATAAAAAAGGCTTCAATTTGCCTAAGTTGAAAAAAACTGGCTTTTACAACAGAGTTTATCTGTTTCTCAAGGTTAAGATCACTATCCAACTTTACACCAAGGTTCGTTACCATAGACCAGGGGTCCCCAACTAAATTGGCAAGAGGTCCACTAACCCGATGAGCCCAGTAAACAAGGGTCCGGACATGCAAAAACACCCGGCAAAATAAGTTTTCTTTCACTTTATTAAATTTTATTAAATTGTAACCATGTAAACAAATTGACAAAATTTTTGACAATAAAATCTTTATCTTTAAATGTATTCAACTGCTTTTGTTGAAATTCATTCAAGTATTATTTCATTTTAGTGCAAATATTCACATGTTAAACCTTTCAACATCAATAACAGGAAGCATAATTTTTATTGGCGGATAATTTTCATTGACAGTTGTGCGTCTTGTCTCGAAATGCCGCTTGATGTTTCCACTTTTAACAACAGCAACAGACTCCGAACAAATAAGACGCACGGGCCTCGTAGAGCTTGATGACGGCAAAAATGAACGCGTACACTTCAGTCCACTCATCTCGAAAGATGCGGGTCCACTTTTCTAATTTTTGACAAAGCCATAATAATCAATTCACGAATATCATAGTAATGTGTGTACGAGCCAAAGTTTGTGATCTCTCCAGACCCCGGCTCTTGCAAAGGACCTAACACAGACATAGTTGCCTGCGCGCACGCCTGTTCAAAAATTACTCCTGATAAAAATTCATTTTATTTTTTTTTTCTAAAACTTTTTAACAAAAATGTTTAGAGGTCCGGATAAAATGGTATTGGGGTCTGGACCTGGACCCTGGTCCGCCAGTTGAGGACCCCTGCCATAGACTTTATGTAAGGCGTCAGGGGTCCCAGGTCCAATTTGGAGGTGCTAGTAGAGCTGCTCAAACTAAAAATAATAATTTCAGTTTTACTTTCATTAAAATGTAATACATTTAGAGCCATCCATGCTTTAATGTCATAAAAGCAATCTAAGAGCCTTTTTGTCAAATCCTCACCCTTACTCTTTATAGGCAGGTAGATTTGTAAATCATCTGTGTACAGATTCTTTAAGATAGATCCTAATGGAAGCAAGTAAAGGGAGAAGAGGATCGGTCCCAAAATAGAGCCCTGCGGTACTCCGCGTGTCACTGGTGCAACTGGAGAATTTGAGCTCCCATACTCAACTTTAAACACTCTCTCTGAGAGATACGATCTAAACCATTTTAATGCAGTGCCCTTAATCCCCACGCTGTGCTCAAGACGCGAGATGAGAAGAGCATCAGAATTGTAGGATCACCAGAATCTGTTGAAATCAAAAGATCATTAAAAACTTTTATAAGTGCAATCTCTGTGCTATGAAAAGTTTTGAAACCAGACTGGAACACCTCAAGAATAACATGTAGATCTAAATAGGCTTGTAACTGCACTAGAACTACCTTCTCTATCTTGGACATAAAAGGAAGTTTAGAAATCAGATGATAATTTGAGAGAACTAAAGTGTCCAGATTTTGTTTTTTAATAAGGGGCTGCACCACAGCCTCTTTAAAACAAAGTGGCACATAACCAGAAGAAAGACTACTGTTTATGATTGTTTGAATATGTGGTCCAATAGTGTTCCATACCTCTTTAAATATACGTGGTGGAGTAATATCAGTGGAACAGATTGACGGTTTTAAATGGTTTACACTATCATTAAGGGCCACGATGGAAACAGGCTCAAACTCACTGAAGACTGCAGAACACTCAATAAAAATGGAAGGATCAGAGGCTGGAGGTGAAACGCTAGCTCTAATAGTGGGTAATCTTTTCCACAAAAAAGTGGAGGAATTTTTCACAAATCACAGTAGATTCTTCCTGCATTAAATATTGAGGGGTATGAAGAACAGAATTTATTGTTCTAAAAAGAACATGAGGTTCATGGCCATTTTTATTGATAACATCAGAGAGGTATTTAGCCTTTTCAGTTTTAACAGTTCTCTGGTAATTACGCCAACAGTCCTTTAGGATATCATAAAAAAATTGCAACGTATGTTTTTTTCCATTGGCGTTCAGCTTTCCTACACTTTTGCCTAGCCGCTCGAGTTAAATCATTAATCCACGGTTCAGAATTAGGTTTGGAGCGCCTGGGCTTGAGTGGTGCAATTTTATCAAGAATATTTATACAGGTGGATGAAAAACATGAAATAAGCTGATCTGTACATAAGGAGGCAGACGGCTCTGTAGTCTCTATAACATTACTAAATGCTTCGGAAAATTGTTTAATCATCCTGTGGATACGAGGTGGAGCATAAAACAGTGTTATTTGAAAGAGAAACATCAAATAAAATTGGTGCATGATCAGAAAATACAGGCTTTTGTATCTCAATATTTAAAATAGGCAAACTGCATGACAAGACACATGACGCATGACAAAATACATGACGGTAAAAGGTCGGAAATTCCAATGGTTGTGAATTGTGCTAAAATAACGTTGCCTTATCTCTCTGAAAAGCGTTCGGTAACACTTTATAATAACTACACGCTAATAATCATTAGTTAAGCATGAGTAAACCATTAATTCATCATTCATAAAGCATTAATAGACATTAATAAGCAGTTCATAAATACATCTATAAATGCTTTCTTCTTGATTTAAAAGCATATCTATAACTTGTTTAATAATTGTATTTTCATCCTTTATTAATGATCAATTTATCATTTCTAAATGAAGAATTGCATTTTTTATGAACCAGTTATTTAAGAGTTTTCAGTGGTTCATACGATTACTTAGAGCGAGTAAGTAAATGATTAATAAACTATTTAAATGTACATTCATACATCTTATTATTCAGACATATAGTGATGGTTACTTAATGTGTTAATAAATGCTTTATTAACATATATTAATGTTGTAATTCAGGGTTAATTTAGGTTGTTATAAAGCATTTAGTAGTGGTCAGTTAACTATGTTCGTGAGCTCATCTAAAGTGAGGACTAGTCATGCCTTGTAAAGCATTTTTAAAGGCTGTTAAATATTTCTATGTTCTGTATCACTGCGTTGTGTTTGTTACGTTTTTCTGTTTAGAAGATTGACGAGTCTTTAACCCTTATGCTGCATTAGGGACATTTTTGGTCTTTTGCAGTTTAATTTCTTTGACCATTTTGGCTGTTTTAATGCAAATGGTATGAAATTTGGCAAAATTGTGACATTTTGGATACATGTAAAAAATGTGATGCCATTTTGCAAAATATGTATAACACACACTGTGTAGATCAAATAGTAACACTCAGCACCATAAAGACCAAAAATGGCCCATTGAAACCCATTAAAACGTTGTTTAAATCTGAGGCTGTCAGTAATACATGAAACATGATTTTTGCACAAACATCCTTTCATTTTGAAGCAAAAGCATTATATTTGCATTATATAGTGTATTCCACCAGATGACGTCACTACATATTTATTCCCTATGGGTGCAAATGCACCTTATTTTAGGCAATAGGCAATGTTTAATAGGTGGCCATTTTTGGTCTCTAACGCGCTAAGTGGGATTTTTTGCAAAGTGGGACTGTGATGATCCAAATCTAAAGTTTTCTCTTTGCATTTAGTTTATTGAAAATAATTGAATTTTTGTGTTTTTTCCTCTTATACAAATCGATGGTTTCGCAAACAAAACTGGTAATTAAAGGGTTAAAATCCTGAAATTGAATACATTTTTGGTAGTTATGATGAGGACTGATGCTGGTTAAAAGATTTAACTTGGTAAAAGTGGAAAATAATAATAATATATAATATTTTAGGCAATGTTTAATATGTGGCCATTTTTGGTCCTTAATGCACTCAACGGTGTTAAAAATCTAATGCAGCACAAGGGTTAAATCACCTTTATAAATGCTTTACAAAGCATGAATAGTCCTCACTTTAGATTAGCTCACAAAAATAGTTAACTAACCACTACTAAATGCTTTATAACTACCTGTATTTACTACATTTACTTACACTTTCTAAGTGATCTTATGAATGACTGACAACTCTTAAACAACTGGTTTGTAAATAATGCTATACTTCATTTAGAAATTATTAATTGATCATTAACAAAGTATGAAAATACAATTATTAAATGCATTATAGATATGCTTATAAATCAAGAAAAAGCATGTATAGCTATATTTATAAACTGCATATTAATGTCTAGTAATGTTTTATAAATGATGAATTAACTGTTTACTCATGCTTAACTAATGATTAATAGCGTGCAGTTATTATAAAGTGTTACCAAGCGTTCCACACATTCAGATGACATAAACCACACTTTCAATAAAAAATAAAAAAAATCTATCCAGTGATGAAATGTTTTCTGTGTTGACACAAATCTTGTGCGATGTCCTAGAAACTGCCTGGATAATCACACAACGTGTGCCATGGTCCGTTAATGACACGTCCAATTCGCAAACTAATGACTCATTTGAACCGATTCACTTTAATGAATAGTTAAAACAACTGATCTATCCAACACTGAACTCAAGAAACATCAATCGGAAACACTTTACAATAAGGTTCCATTTATTAAAGTCTAGTTAACTACTTTAGTACATTTAAAAAGTGGGAGGCACATATACAAACTTGTAATTTCTACACCGTTCACCTGATTTGGGTGTAAATACCCTCAAATTAAAGCTGAAAGTCTGCAGTTAAAGGAGCAATGTGTGACTTTTAGCGACATCTAGTGGTTCGGTTGCGAGTTTGCACCAGGTTTGCACTAAGGGCTCCGCCCACTGCTCACCCCTCCCTTTCGAAGAAGCTACGGTTGCGAAAACGGGACAAACATCTCGTCGGCTGAGACAGCAGAGAATAGCCAGAGTAAGCCAAGAGTGTGTAACATTGTCACTGTTTCTGTACCACAGTCCATTATAAACCACATCATGAATACTGTCTGTTTACAAAGCCATAGTCAGGTGAGGATCAAGGGTTTTAATATATAATTTAATAAAATAATAATCAGCTGATTGTCTCACAAACGTAACCAGCAGCACATTTCTCCCCACATACTGTAGCAAACCCATAATACAGCGAGGGAGCAGCTATATATTTTTTCTAACAGGGTAGTAATAGTTTAGCTGGCTAATATGAGCTGTTGCTGTGGCTGAGCTGGGACGCGTCCGCATGAGTCCAAAGGTCGGAACTGCGCGCGCTGTTACAATCATGTCATCTCCGCATCCCATAGATACTATTTACTACACACAATAGGCTTTTTTTCTCTGATTTTTAAAATTCTTCGCGATCGACTTTAGTGATAAAAGACTTTAGTAAAAGTCTCTATCGACGGGTTAGTGATTCCTGTAACGTACTGTTTTACGGTCAATGACATGAATACTAATCATCAGCTGTCTCACGAACGTAACAGCACATCTATCCCCAACATAACAAACCCATAACACAGCGAGGGAGAACTAAGTTACATGAAACAATCCCAAATACATATTTTACACCACTCACAAGGGAAAAGTCACTACTCACGGAGTGTAAGGCTAGCTTCCAGCTTTCCGCTACTTCTCTTTCAAGGTAGTGATGAAACGCGTTCTGTAGCGCTGTTTGTTCGCGTTCGGCTACGGTAGGAATATGACGTCACAACATGGCGACCTTCATAGAAGGGGATTCCCGCGGTTATGGAGCTATTAATGTCTCATTCTAAGCTAATAAAAACATTACGGCTAATTAAGTAAGTTCTTTATACACCACTGAAAACATAGTTATGGATGTCATATTGCATTTCTGTTAATAGATATTCAACTTTGTTACACATTGCACCTTTAAAGCACATCTTGTTCGTTTCATATAAAATCAATTGTGGTGGTGTATAGAGCCAAAAAGATTAGAATTGTGTCTGTCACAATATTTATGGACCTGACTGTATATTATAACATTTGAGTCAATAATAATTGGTTCAAATAAAGTATCAAAAGCAAGTAATCATGATTTTATTGATCCATATAAAATACATATAATAGGCTATAATGTATAATATGGACATGATTAGGGTTGGGTATAGGTTCAGGGTTCGTACGGGTGCTTGAAAACCTTGAAAATGCTTGAATTTTGATGTTGTGTTTTCAAGGTTTGAAAAGTGCTTAAATTTTGGATAAAATGCTTGAAAGTGCTTGAAATTGTAGCTGTTTCTTACACAACAAATACCTATCTGACTGAATATTTCGTTTATTAAATGGCGAAATAAATCTTTGCTGTGGCCCGAGCGTGATTGTTCCCGGTTTTCCTGGTGCTGCGCATTTCCTGGTGCTGCGCATCACAAACGTGCACGACGCATGATAGAAACAATAACACCAAATTAATAAAAAAAACATTACTGTATTTATTGCGTTTTTTATTCATTTGGTGTTATTATGCGCAGCTGAGTGAACAACACAGGTTGTGTATTGCATTTGGCTCACTGCTGATTGCAAACGCAGGAGAAAGTGGACTTCTAATAATTTGACGACGCGCTATATGTGTGTGTGTGCGAATACACTGCAGACTCACTCTCACTCGTATCCAAGGTAAATCAACATTACACTATCATCCCTTACATGTGTTTTATTTAACTAAATACACCATAATCAGCTAAAACGCATGCACAGGTCACTTTACTTAGTGATTCCGTGATTCTTTCACATTCACGCGAACCGCGGCACGGTTCGGGAGCAGCCGAACTCAGAGCACCTCCTCCAGGTAGTCTTGGATTCGGTAGCCTACCTGTGGCAAAATTACTAAATAGGCAGCACGAATTATATATTTCTAACTCCAAACAATTGGCCACTGAACCAGCTGATAAAATCTTCATTTGATTCGATCCGTGATTACAACTTGACACTCAAATGAACCGATCGCATTTTACTGATGCAAAAAGACGCACGCACACACACTGAGAGGGAGCTCGGTGTGTCAGTGTGTGTACCGGTTGTGGTAACATATTAAATAATGACGCAGTTACAAGGTGTGTATAATAGGGGTGGCACGGTACATGAAAAAACACCCGAACCGTTCGGTTCGCTTGTCTCGGTTCGGAGCGTGTGTGCGTCTCACGGTTCGACGCATGCGCAATGTAACCTCGTGCCCGTATGTGACGTGTGTTTTCTTTTCGCGCGACATAAACTTGTTCGACTTGGACCGGCGCTGCACAGAGCGATCGGTGAATAACATCAATCTAGCGCGAGTCGGCTCCGTATGCATTCATCACTTTCGCGGTATTTGATGTCATTACCGATCGCTCTGTGCAGCGCCGGTTCAAGTTAATAAACAAGCCAGTAAAAGTGGAGTATGGAGCGCTGCAGGTCACGGCACGCGGAGAAATGGCAAGTGGGAGAGATGAGGGAGTTGGAGGACGCGCCAGCGTCGTATAAGTCTATGGTATAAGTCCGGTGTGTGGGAACATTTTGGATTTCATGTTATGATATTTTAATTTAACTACAGTGGCACTTTATGTATAGATAAGAGCTTCAGTCATACGTTTCCAAACCCTGCACTTTAATTTTAAGTGGAAAAAAGTACCCTCACATTTTGGGAATAGAAGCATTGTTGATACTGTTTTTGTGTTTAGGTTGAACTTAAATTTCACTTTATGTTTATGGCCTTTGCTAAATTGCTATTGCTATAGCTTAATTATCTATAGGCAATGAGGTTTCATGTATATTGACATTTAAAAGACAGTGTTTTAAGAGTTCCTCTCTTTTTCTTTTAAAAGATTGAATTTTGGTAAGAGCTACAAAAGTTAGCAGTTGATACATGAAAGTTAATTTCTTTGTGTAAATAAGATTTATGTGATAAAAATGCACAAGTTCTTGTAGAGATAGTGATACACATTCTCCTTTTTTTTGCCAAATAAACAAAAAGCATGTCAATTTCTTCTCTCTTGCTGTATCTAAATCTCACCTAGCTTTCCTCTGAGATAGTCCCAAAATGTGCTTAAAGTCAAAGAGTCAAATTCAGTTTGTGCATGATTGCATGAATATAATATATATATATATATATATATATATATTTAATACTGTATCCTAAAGTGTGGATAATTAAGCTATATATCACATGCTGAAGTACATTTCTGGAGTGTTAAAGATTAAAAGAAAAAATAACAAGAACCGTACAGAACCGAAAACCGTGACCCTAAAACCGTGATACAAACCGAACCGTGGGTTTTGTGAACCGTGCCACCCCTAGTGTATAATATAAACTACTTAGTCAACATTTAACAGTAGATGCTGTTCGGTTTTCTTACTGCTGCTATCCTTTTAGTCACTTCTGAACTTGACACAACTGAACGTCAGGTGACGGGTTGCCAGATATAACAAAAAGAGCAAAACAAGCCCCTTAAAAAACGCAGTATAATAAGCAGAAAAATGTACCAGGGAACACATTTAAACATAATAGTATTGCTAATATTATCCTACCAAATTAAAAGGAAGTTGCTAATTTATTATGAATAGAATAGTTCAAAATAAAATATTTAGAATAGATATTATAAACTGATTGATGAGGTAAAGCAATAACACTTTATTTAAAGTTTAATTGCACCTATGAGTTGTATTTAATATCAGTCAGTGTTCACTATTGTTCACTATATTTAGCTCAAAATAGTTTACTTTGAGTAACTAATTACTTGCCAAAAAAGGTCAAACAGGGAGAAGAACTTTTCATTTCTGAAGTATTTGGGTTTATTTAGTATACAAAGCCCTTGATGATTTTTCGAGAATAACTACATGTATAAATAACTACTGATATATACTACTGATAATAACTAATATCGTTACCGTAAAATAAAATTAGTATTACCGTGAAACAGAATTTTGGTCATACCGCCCACCTCTATGTCATTTGGATCAAATCCTCCAACAACATTTTAAAAAATAAAACCTGTGTTTTGCTTCAATATCTGATCCTTCTGCTATTACGAAACAAAATTTTGGCTGTATATTTCATGTTAGCCCATCTCTTTTAATGTAGAAAAAACGCTAAATAATATTTTTTTACTATGCATTGTTTTGTAATTTTACGGTGGATAAGGTGCTGGAAAAAGCTTTAAAATGGACCTTGAAAGTGCTTGAAAAGTGCTTGAATTTGACCTAGGAAAAGGTGTACAAACCCTGTAGGTTGGGTTTTATCCGATACCAGTACCTACTCAGTATTTTTTAAACGGTTCCGGTGCCTAAACGGTTCTTGAAACAGTACTTAAAACGAAACCGCACACACTTTGTCAAAAAAATAATAATACCCCTTTATTTACAGGGCCAAACTGGACACAATATTAACTTACAATATAAATACAAGTAACATATGAAGAGCTCTTTTCCAAAACGCTATAAATCTATTTCAATAGTTTTCAGGAAAACTAAATTTTTTACCTAGACCCACACATTTTGTGAATATTCAAATTATCCTGTTGAAATGTTTTATTGGTTCAGTCTGAACATTTTGAACAATGATTATTAAATCAAACAACAATATTGTTAATGATAAATTAAATAGTTAATTTTATTTTTTTTCAAAACGCTATAAATCCATCTATTTTTTGTATCATTTTTAGTAAAGTCATTTTTAGTAAAGTGTCAAACCTCAAACAAATAGTACCGATTTCAACATATGCATGAAAAACTAATTATTAAAAAATGATTAATAATGATAACGATATATTCAAAAAAGGGATGGGCACCCCTCCAGCACATGCACACACACATGTATAGGCTACATAGCATGTGAGCAAAGCGGAGCGGCGTGATGCTTAAATATAAGTAAAAAAAACCCCCAAAAAAACATAAAATAAACATAGGCTATACGTTTCACGTTTCTGTTTAATAATATTACGTTACTTATTTCATCTATGTTGAGTAGGCTATGAAAAGGGAACCGCATGAGATGAGTGAGATAGGATCAAAATTCAAAAGCTGCCCAATATCGGAAAATATTTGGATTGGGTCAGACATGATTTTGACCACTTATTAAGTTTTGTTTTGTAGAAAGCTTGTAAATTTCGTTTGATATAAATTGTTCATTTTTAATAAATGTTTCATCAACAAATTGACTGGATTAAAACATTAGAAGCAAAAATCAGACAATATAGTCAGGACACAGAGGCGCGCAGGTGAACCGGAGCGCGTCTCATATGATGAACCGAAACACCGCGATGCTTGCCTCACAGACCTGAGAACTAAGCTACAGAAAGCTTTAAATATCTACTTTTAAACAAAACAATTAAAAACGAAAATAAATTGGCAACTCTCTGCGTATGTAGGCTAATTCGAAGTATGCGTTTCTATAGGCCTATGCGCGTTCACTGCAAAGATGGCAAGATAAGTAAGCATCATAAACTTTATCTTTGCTGCTGACACTGACAGAAAACACTAGTTTATTAATAGACAATTCAAATGTTTCATGCATAATCATTACTTTTGCCGGTTTTTTGTGGCAAGCTTTATGCATGCGTTGAGATGCGGAAAAGGCAATTAAATATGCTCACATGGTTTCTCTCCTATTTAATTCAATCAATATATGATTACTGATTAGACAAATGGCTTAAATTATCTACTTCTAGTCGACTAGAAAACTAGGACTCATTTTGAGGAATGAATGAACATAAACAAACCTCTGTTCAGAGTGCCGCCGTGCTGGATTGCATCGAATTCGTGGATTTATCGCGTTTTGGCTAAAAACAGGGCTGGCGCTTATCGCGGTTTGGAAAGAAACTGTATCTTGCAGTACATTTTAAACAAGGAAATATAGCGATTTGGCATGAAACGTTGATGGAGCAGCGAAAGGGTTCTGTCCACAGCAGAATGACACGACAAACTCATTTTTTTTTAAAAAAATGGCGTTTATCGCGTTTTGGAAAAGAGCTCTTCATATGGTAATAATAAATAATCCAATATAAAATAAAAGTTCATATTTACATAATATCAAATAAAACAATATTATATTAAACAATTTAATTATACTGGAGATTAATAGAGATTACTACCAGGGCAGTAGCGGTTCTAGGCACGGGCGAACCGGGCAGTCACCCGGGGCGGCATTTCTTCATGTCACATGGGGGGCGGTGTTCTGACATTCCATCCTACCTGTCAGATTGTCCTACCAAGGCTTACTGCGCATGCGCACATCAATAATACGTCATTTTTGTCACGCTGAACAACACGCCCATAATATTTTACTACTTGCGCGAGATCTTCTTCATCTGAGGTAAGTTTTTCACTATTTATGTCATTTATTACTATACAAAGATATAATAGCAGTAATGAGAACTGTTTACTCAAACATTAAATTGATGAATTGGCGGGGAATTGATTTGATTGTTTGGTGTAAAATATAAACACACACACGATTATACTACTCGTTTATTTCATACTGTTAGGACAATCTGATGAGGCATTTTGCACTGTAAAATCATACTACTCGTTTATTTCATACTGGTAGCACAATCTGATGAGGTATTTTGCAACGTAAAATCATCCTACCGTTTATTTCATAGGACAATCTGAAGAGGTAACACTGTAAAATCACCGTAACATGGCCTAATAAGAAAATTCGGCAAAGTTACACTGAAATATTTTATGTACTTAGTCACAGACGCGAAGCAGAAACGCTCAGTAGGATTTTACGACGAGGTAGGATGAACCGATAGATATGGCTATGCGCTACGGTAGGAAAATCTGACAAGGTAGGACAGATCGACAGAACAGCGGCACGAGCAGTTAAAAAAAAAAAATCCTCTGTGCCGCGAAGAATTTTTTATCATTTCGATTCAATTATTGGCAATGGCGCCCTGCTTGCTGAGAAGATGCCGTGCGCAGAAGCGATGTCAAGGGGATCTCCTGATTAGTTCAGGTATCGCGTCTTTTGCGCGCTCGAGGTCGTTATTTCAAATTTTCAAATAGGCGCACGGGAAGCGCGCTCATTATGCGCTCACGGGAAGCGCGCTCATAAACTTTTCAGTATAGGAGTGCACGTGCACCCAAACACTTGGGTGTTTTTCTCTCTTCTCCGTAAATAAATCTTTCAGCAGAGCTACAGCAAGCCTTTTTCTGTGGTGGAAATACATTAGCTACTAAAACTTTGTCATTGTGGAGAACGCAGTGTAATGATGGTTTCATTGCAACGACAGCCATGGGAAAATCGGTACGAATTTTACTATTATTAATAATAAAAGATAAGCTATACAGTGCATTATAAATGTCAGGAATGTATCTTTATTGACTCATTCTTTTTATAGAGATGATTTAAATGCTGAAATATGAGGTTGAGCTTTTTTTTTAAGTTTAGTAGGTAAGATAAAAGACACTCCTTTAAAACAAATCTTTAATGTTATTAACTTGGTGAATTGATTTTACTATGTATTAGGCTTTTTGAACAAGATTTTTTGTATGTGATAATTTTGGGCACTATGTTATCTAATAATTTTCATAATGATCAACTAAAATCAACTTTAATTATGTGTTTTTTATGCGCTCGAAGGGGGTCTCGCCCTGGGTGTAATTCAAAGTAGAACCGCCACTGTACCAGGGTAATATAATATCGACATGGCTACAGGTTTCCATGTTTTGTCTGCTTTAACTAGTCATGTAACTTAGGCTAAGTTATCTTGTCATTTACTAGTTAAGCTCTTAGCCAGTTTGATATTTCGTTCCCACTGCGTCTTATACGCAGCTTTGAGTATATGAAAGAGAACGTCTCTGTTGTCTCTGAATAGGGAACGAGACGCTGTGTTCGCTGCCAAATATCTCGCGCTGCCGACAATCTTCCTTTTTCGGCAGAGAACTCTGAGGAGCAGATGATGCACGCGCTAATATAATATGACGATGTGAGCGTCAATGCGGCGCGAATGGTGATTCTTCTATATCCATAGACAATCGTTATTCTGACGCGTAATTTTACACGTGAAATGCAGCCAAACATTTCACGTGTACATTTCACGTGTGTTTAATCTCCTCGCTATCAGCAGACGTTCCGGGAGTCTCCCGCATATTGATAACTGCTCCCGGATGATCGCAAATTAGTTCAAATCTCCCTGAATCTAGAGCGAGCGAGCAAGAGCGCACGTGAAAGACAGATCAGACAGTGCTTCGATATAGTGCGTGCTCGTCGGAGAGGGAGACCGCGAGAGACTGCGTGTGTGCGCCTCATGCCACAGACTCAGGCATCGAAATCAGGCACCGAAATGTTCATTCTAATTCGGTCTGGTTACTACCGTTTACGGCAGAACCGGTTCCCTATTGGCACCGAGTTTCGGTACCCAACCCTAGACATGATCAACTTGTACATTACTATGTATTAAAACAAATTCCTGCAGAGGGCACGAACGGTCTGGTGATTGTTGTTACACTTTACAATATGATCAAATCCTTCTTTAATATTGCCCAAAATTTAATTAATGTTCACTTGATCAAAATTTTTTGTCAACTAGATAAAAATCCTACAGCCACTGTTACTTCTTATGGACCTGCTTGTTGCGGTTGTCGGTGGTACCGATGTTACACTATAAATTACATTATTTGCCCAACACGGCTATTTCTGCTAGAAAAAAATGGTGAGTTTTTGTTTTACGAACATTTTGATGATATGCCGGTCAAATATCGCCTCTTAATTAGTCAAGTTAAGGAAAACTGGTTGCAGGCTATGTAACTTAAAAAATAACATAATCAGGCCATATAGAATAACTCACAGGGTGCATCGACACGCGCAACCACATGTGCCTGCACGCACTTTTTTTTCCGAGCAAGCTAAATGAAGCGAGCGAAAAGTACATTTCAACAGAAAGGGCGATGAAGTTACAGGTAAAATATGCTGCATGATATTAAAATACAGTAGTAGTACAAGTACGATGCAGTATCATTTGCGAAGCAAACATCCACAAGCACAAAGTGATCGTGTGGTGGACAACAAACTTTGCCCACCGTGGTATGCGATGCACGGCAATCTGAGGAGATAACGCAGAGAATCTGTTCAAAGGTTGTAAAAGACACTTTGCCAATTAGACTAATCCTACATCACGTCGACGTTGCTTTTTTAAAATAAAAATTAGACAAGGTGTAGATTGAGGTAGGGCTGCTATTTTTATTTAATGAAAAATCTTAGTCTAACGGGAAAAAATGCTGTTTTTTGAAAGCTTCAAACGGATTCAGTGTTTTCTTTTTGTCATCTTAAAGCTGCAGTCTGGCGTTTTTGAAAAGAAAATAACATTGTAACAGTCTTGGCCTGTTACATTAGTTGTCCTTTGGTATGTAAGGCTAAGACCTGACACTAGGGGGAGGTAGTGTACTTATTGATCTAGGACAGGGATGGGCAACTTTGATGATAGTGAGGGCCACAAATATTTTATCATCACTATCCGAGGGCCAAATGTGACGTGCACTTCCACCAATGGGATATGGAGAATTAGAGGTACCATTTTAGAAGAAAACATATGTAGGTATGTCTTTATTACAGACTCTGCTAAGTACAACAAAGACACATTGCTGTGGCATTACTGTGTTTTTAATATTATTCCAGTGAAAACATGTTTGGCTCTCAAAAAACATACAATGATTGCACAAAACTGAAAAGTAGCCTATTAAGTAAAAAAAAAAAAAATGGGATATATGAAAATAAAAAAACTACCATTTTAGAAGAACAAAACATATGTATGTCTTTATTACAGACTCTGAAATGTTTAGTGAACCAACCTGCATTTCCATACTTAATTGTTTTTTCTGATTCTATTCATTAATGAACTTTTTAACAAACTTTTTAAAATTATTTTTTATTATTCCAGTGTAAACATTGTGGGCTCTCAAAAAACATTTACTGATGAAGAAAGTATTAAGTGAAGCATACTTTTCACCATAGGCTGCCGCTTTATCTCATCTACAGAGGGAAGTTTACAGTTAATGAGATACTTGTGGTTTCTCTTGCTGGCGTACAATAGACTGGATGTCAATGTCAATGTTAGTGCAGCCAATCCTCATGAGCTGAAACAGAGCGTCATCGCTGATCCTGTTTCTCTCTTTCGACTTGATATATTTCATTTCCCTTTGAATTCTGTAAATAGGTAGTCTGTTTTCCATCTCGTCTGAAAAGTGCGATTTTCTTGGTTCAGTTTTCTTTTTTTCCCGCTCATGGTTCTCTTCATCTTTGACTGTAGTGACGCTGGTCAGAGTCGTCCAACTAAGCATGTTTTGCACGAAGGCGCCCTCTATCGGTATACTTTATCATTACATTTGGAATTGGTTCAGATGCGCAACCCGTTTTCACGCGATAAAACATATGAAACCAACATTTCTATGGTATTTGAAAATTGACCCGCGGGCCGCACTGAGTGAGGAGGCGGGCCACATGCGGCCCGCGGGCCGCCAGTTGCCCATCCCTGGCCTACATCTTGCTGTCTGTAAAAGACAGAGTAACTTAATGTACCATATAACTCCCACAAGTGCATACAATTCGACACAACTACTCAAGCATTTTAAACCTTTTTAACGAACATTAACGTTACTCTCAGGGCTCTACAGTGTGACCATTTTGCTCGCATATGCCTGTATGGAAGAGAGAGGCCGCACTTTGCATATACAGTTTTATTATACACAAACGCGTTTCGGCGCGTGCCTTCTTCAGTGTGCAAAAGAACAATACCTTATCCAGTCTTAAATGCCCACACCAGTTGACACACCCATAATCACATCAACCAATGATTTAGAATGATGCACATGTTACCAATGAATCCATTAATGACAGACAAAGACACATAATTAGATAGGCTACAATATGTAATACAATTCTCGTAGTATGTTTTAAAGAAAACAGCTTAAAGAGGCTCGCATATGCCTCTAAAAATCGACATGTGTGAACGGGAAAAATGATTTACGAGCACAATGTGTGAGTAACTACAACCTACCATAATCAAAAACGAGACTATAACTAAATAAAAACTAGTTCTGAATGACAAAAGCTATGATGAAAATCTATTGACATTTTCGTCAACGAATAAAAACTAGACAAAAATGTTAGATACTGACGATTTGGGAAGCGATTACGCTTGTGGTATATGCGCGATTTGTACTGTAACGTGCTGATCTACCTAGTGGCACACGGGTTGACGTGCTGCATCTCATTAAATGTTAAAAAATGTAAATGTCTGGGAGAATTAGTAGAGCAGACATTTATCTAAATAAGAGTGATAACACAAAAAAAGAGCTCTCTTCGATTTTCTGTTCGCACACACCCAACCCGAACCGTGCAGCCATGCACATACCGGTAGACACACAGCGCGCTAGGACTGAACTGAGCTCTCTTTCATGTCTGAATGGACAAATACACAACATTATGTCAATGTCAGTTTTGGAGATTATTCAGGTACACTATGTTGGTTATGTCTTAAACAGTTTTGAGTGTATTGGATGTGCATCAGTGCAATTGGATCCGCATGTCATTGGACATGATCCGGTGTCTTAAAGTGTCCGTGGGTAATAGACCTAATGCGGTCTGTGTCATCAAGCAACAAAAGAAAAAGAGAATAACATTCACTGCTCGTTAATAGCTTTAATAAGGATTCATTATATTTAATTCATACAAATAAATATGTCTACTGCTTGAAAGAATAAAGAATGATGTACGCAAGTAGTTATAAAGAATGCATGTATCATTCATTGAAAAGAAAACTATTTAAGGAAAAGTGTTTTTATATAATTTTAAGATATTTTTTAAGTCACAGTATAGTTAAATCTGTATCTATATTGCATGTTCAGACTTTAAAATCATTCATATTACCTGGTTAATAGATGTTTTCTCCAGGAGTATAGTTATGGGTTTGGACATTTTT